>WHPZ01564043.1:0-13763 GCA_016617965.1 Macrosiphum rosae
ATGTAACAAATAGTTGCGATTTTTGATGATTTGTTGTTGATGAAAGGAACTCATTTTAGATATTATTGACCCATTTATTTTACTGTTTTTATACTCAGCCATTCTGGTAAGACTATTTAAATGAGTTTTAGTAGATTCATGACATTTTAATTTAGAGGAAATCTACAGAAAAATATGAATAAATACCAATCATATGTAAATTACTAGTTTAATTGTAAAAATAACTTGCCTTTTTCCAATTAGAAAATCCAGTAATAGTAAAAGTGTTTTCTAAATTTCCATAGTCATTTGAAAAGATGCGGCAAGCAAAGCAAAATACTGCATTCATTTTAATGCTATACTCAAGCCAATCAAAATGTGTATAGTAAACTGATGTGAATGAACGATTTTGTGCGCCAAATTTGGTTTTTGGGTAAACCTAAGTTTAATTTAATAATCAAAGAATAGTATACAATAATAAAATATTTTTATATTTACTTACCTTTAAAATAGGCCTTATAGGACCCGAGTCCATATCTCCAAGATCTGTATCTAAACTATTTGCAATTGTTGAGCTAGATACAATTGAAAAGGGTTTTTCAATGGGTCTGTCCTGAACCTGAATGGTTTCTGTTTGAGTGCAACATGGATCTGGATCGTCTACTAGTTGATCATTTTTTTTTAATTTAAATAACAATATAAAGATAAGAAAAACAAAATCCTTTTAAAATATAAGCCCCGGTATACCATAAATCGTAAAATATCTTATAATTTGTTCTGCTGTTAAAAATTGTCAATATTAAATTTATCAAAACAAAAAAATTGTAATGTACTTCAATAAAACAATTTTTAAATTGTTTTTCTATAAAATCAAAGTGATCATTTATACGATTGTTATTTTTATACTATTAATTAAAACGATGTATAGCTTATTTTTTTAATTTATATATACGCCTCAAGTACCAGTGTTATTGGTGTTTCTGAAAAGAAACTATTACATTTTATAATTTTTAAAGTACATTACAAATTGTATAACTTTTGTTTCAACGTAAATACCTATAAATATTGAATAGAAATAGTAAACTATAAATAAATATAAATCAACAGCTGAGGTTGTTTTTCACTTATGTTAGCATAATTTTTTATATATTATATATTAACTAACATTTTAAATACAAAAAGGCAAAAGCCTTAAGCTAGTTATATTTTTGGTTGAATTTAGATAAGTTAAAAGTTATACATAAAAATATAATTAAGTAAAGGTGAATTAAAAAAAACCTAGTTACCATAACTTTGATCTCTTTAGTTTACATCTTTAAATTTAATTAAATTGTATATTTTTTTCGTCAATTTAAAAGTATCCTTTTTAATTTAATTTAATTTTTAATAGATTACATTTATATACCTATATATAGTTAAAGTGTAAAAATTATAAATCCAATATGTCACCAATTCATTTATTTTGTCACTTGAGTAGTTGAGTTCATAATTATTAAACTAAAACTTAATAACCTTAAAACTAAAAAAAAAAATAATTCTTTGATGTTATAAATGAATCGTTGAAGCTTTTAAAACTTCTAGATAAAATTTTCAAATTTGATTTCACAGCCTACAAACATGACAAAAACTGCAATAATTTATAACAACATATGTAGGATATCATTTTTAAATCATTCAATTGTTGATTTCACATAATTTTGGTTTAAATAATTGTATATGCCTTAATTTAAATACTCATACTATTTAAATGTATCAAATATGGATATTATATATCATGCTGCATGATGAATCTATAAACGGTTCAGGTTTACTGTATCAATTTGTACCTTTGTCAATTTCACCGATCCATCACAAATTTGTTAGCTTGACCTAATATTTTGTCAATACACTTGATCAAACAACGATTGGCGTTAGAAGGTCACTGTAGAATTAACAATAACCCTTCTAATAAAACAAATAAATGTAATATACTTATTAATTTATAGTAGCATAGTGCGTAGACTTACATACATTTATTGCATAACAAATTTTTCAGAATTGTTATTAAATGTAAGAAGACAGGAACACTTTATAGATATTTAAATAAATTTGTAAATAAATTAAAGTCATCAATTATCCCAACAAAAACTCTCCGCCATACTCTGTGTAAATAAGAAAAAAAACGCTAAGTATAAAAAAAACGGCTTTAAAAGTTGTGATATCATTTTAAAGGTATTGCTATCATTAAAATGATATCACAACTTTTAGAGCCGTTTTTTATAACGTTTTTTTCCCATGGAGTATGGCGGAGTGTTTTTGTTGGGATATCACTAATTTTTATTTGATACCTTATTATTTAGGGAACCTATTGGTTTTACAATAATGTTTTTTTTTTGTTTATTGGTTAGTATAGGTGTCGATAGTGCATTGTAATGCGGGCCGCGGGGAATATTATCTAATAAATTGTTGAAAATACACTACAATAATTTCTAGTTAAATTGGCTATAACTCTGTTGATACTGTTAAAAATGATTTGAACACTACACTATGCTCTTCTACCTTAAATGTCCAATTTAATTATTGTATTTTCAAACTTCATTATTTTACTACAAATTTTCTAGGCTTTCTCAAGAAATTAATTTCGTAAATCGTGTTGGTTGCTGTAATATAATATGGTGTCCGGCAGTTAAGTGTGTGTTTTACCTATGTGTGTATTTTAAGGCGCTGTTTTCATTTTATACTTGGAGCGACCCTATCGGGTCGTTGGATTATGTTGATATATTATGTCTATAGTCTATATATATATATATATAATATAAGTATTATGAATGCACATACTATTGATAATGATAATGTTATTATTTTAATTATTATTATTATTATTATTGATGATGGGTAATAATAAATACTAAATTATCTTTAATAGGTACCTACTTTAATACACACATAGATACTTAACATATGAATATTATAGTTTTTTTGTATTTCAATATTTACTATACGATGTGTAATTATATATTTACAATAAGTTATGTGATGTAATTTTATAAGTGATGTCAGTAATTAATGATTTGTGGACTTGATGGAATAGAATCCATCCATTGATGTAACTTTACGGTGGGGAATGATCCCTAATCGTTCAAGAGGTCTCGATGCCAATTTCGTTTCAGTCACCTTCTGGTGTCACCTGGGATGTTTCGAGTAGGTAGATTGGAGATTAGAAGATTACGGTAGTTTGATAGATTTGAGTGAAAGCGTTTGCTGAGAGTTTTGGCTACGTAGTGTACTGTTGGGATGAAGAGGTCCTGTTTTAGAGACATAGAACGGATATTTGGTTATTTGTCGAAGGCATTTATTTTGGAATGTTTGAATTTTTTTTATATTCGCTGGTTTGTCGTCACCCTAAACTTGTATACCATATGATCATATTAGTTAAATAGGAGTTTATATAGGATAATTGTGTTGTTTAGATCGATGTGTTAAGAGGTTAGGAATAGTTGTAGGCTGTAGCTGACGGGATGGGCTATTCAGAGTAATTCGCTTAGTATGGATGTGGTGACCCCTGCAGGTCAGTCGATTGTGCATATGAAAACCTACGTAGCGAATATTTTGTGTGACTGGGATAGGTAATATATTGAGGGTTATGGTAGGGCTTATATATATATTTAAACTATATCTAGAGGATTTTATTTTTTAGTAAGAATAAAAATCATGTGTGCGCATATATTTATAAAGCCAATCTAATATCATAATACTACTAACCCATAGTACACACAATACCCACTGTTTACGATTAACATAGTAACTCAATTTTAAAACCATTATTTTAGTAATACATTTTGTTTTATTTTTTTTATCTTCATGAAAAATCATTGAATTGAAACATTATAAAAATTACTTTATTTAGTTCTCTGATAAACATGTGATATTGTCATCTTTGTTCTATTCACAAACAAATTATAAATTCTGAATACCAGAAATTATAGACTTAGAACTTTGGAGACGTCCTTATTCGTTGGTGACTTCCACTTATGGTTAAAGTTTTAGTTTTAAACTTTTAGGTTGATGTAAAATATAAATACATGTATTGTTGTGTATATGTTGAATACCAAAATACATTTTATAATAAAAGAGTTATAACTATACAATATTACATACAAATAAAATGAAAAATAATATTGAAATATTACGTCGTCCCGGTTGAATAGTTAATATACAATACAGGTGTTCAGTATTGGTTTGAATAAATTACCTTACAGAGTTCTTCGATCAGTACAACAAAATATTCATAAAGGACATTATCTTAAAACAGTTGAGTTATATTATAATTTATTGTGTGTACCATTTCGTGGTTATACAATTTAACAAACCTCTGACAAAAAATGTTATACCAAGAAAAAATATATTGCTCTTCAGTACGAACTCATATCCTCATCATCCCCTGAGTGTAAATGTGCCAAATGTGCTATGCTTGAGCAATTATTGTGTTACTCCAGAGACAATTCCTGCTCTAAGCTTCCCATATGGCTTTATATAGATGCTCAATATATATACATTTATAATATGTATAATATAGCTTGCTCTCCACATTATTACGCTTCCGCGATCAATCGTAGTCAGACGGGTTGCATGCCTTTCATTCCTCTAATTTTCTCTACTTTTCCGCCTTCAAGGGTGTTTAACAACCACATCACAACCCTCGGCTAAACAAGATTAAGTATAGTCAGTGTACGCGTTGTTCTACTGCTCGCACAAGCGACAAGCCTTACATAAAAGCTCATATTATCATATCAAATATAAAGTACCTTATTCGTTAAATATTTTTAAGAAACTGATGTAACAGCAAAAAGAAAAAACCGTTCATAAGAACATACCCAATTGAGTTACAATATATTTTTCCATAATATACAGCACGAGATTACATTTAGCACCGTTTTGAGTTTTTAAACGGTTCGTAAAGTAATTAAATTTTTTCGGGATTCTTAAAGCAATAAAATAATACAGGAAATATTCTATAAATATTTTGTATAACGATGAAATTAAGCAATAATGTAAGAGTGCTAAGAATAGTATTTTACGTGGAGTTTTTTTTAACAAATTTTGTAATATTTAGATAAGAATCTTATTGTTTGGAATAGAGATAACGGAATAAATTATTTTGTGTTTTCAACAAAAAAATAATAAAAAAAAATTAAAAATAAATAAGTTAAATATGCTAGAGTTATATATATAAATACTTAGAAAATGTCATTGTATAAATATCGCAATTCAGCAACTGTAAATACTAAATGATAAATACATTTCAATAAAAAAAAAAAATATGGATATTTTTTTGTCTAATTGAATACTTGCTACTTTTATGAAAAGCGGTAAGTACCTAGTTCAAATAAAAGAAAAAATTCCATTAAATAAAATATTTTGTAAATAAATTAAAAATGTTTACAATAAACTTCTGACCGAGTAAAAAGTAAAAAAGTATAAATAAACCATATTAATTAGGTTAAAGCAAAAGTAAAGTAATAATCAGTTTTATATAGTAAGTTAATTTACTTACTTTTTAATTTCATTAGACCATATGAATTGTGTTTGTTAGTTAAAAATGGAAAATATATGTACTTAAAACTAAACAGTTTATATTTAATGCATATACTTGTAAAATAATGAATCATTATGTACACATATATAAATAATAAATATGACTACCACTACTTATTCAAATGTGACATATAAACAAACATTGGTAGGTAGGTATGTAGGTACTACGATCACTCACTAAATTGTCAGGCAAATTGCTTTTTTAAAATATATTATTCATTGTCTATGGAAATAAATAATGTAGAAAAATGGTATTTAACTAAAAAATAGTGATGAAAAATACAACATACAATCGGAATTTTTATATTTAGTATGTAACTCCATGAAACTAATATAAATCACTCAATGACACTTATAATGATGTGTGTCGTTAACAAGAACTCTAATCTCCATCCCAAGTAGAAAAACAACGAATGTGTTATTTTTCAATCTTTAAATGTATAGTCATATTTTAAAATATGACAGAAAAAATTATATAAAATTTAAATGATCCAAGCTCAGAAAAATACAAATAAAATTTATATGCTTCGTTGTCATTAAAAACTACCATTTTGATTAAGTCAAAAAACGTTTTAAAATGTTTAGTTCTCCTGAAATCTTCACTGATTGAAGTGATTAATGGTCATACAATGGTTAATATAGCTATTAGGTATTACTATTAAAAACGTATACTATTTGACAATGATCTGTAAATTAAACAATGCAAAAATCTAAGTACTTATGGAAATAAGTATATTAGTATATTTATTTATTTATTTATTTATTTATTTATTTATTTATTTATTTATTTAATCAACAACAACAACAATATTACAACAATTTTCGGTATGATACAATTTGTGTTGATACCTAATATCTATAAGCGATGCTTGTGGTGAGATTAGGGAGTCTATAATTAATTAATAATTATAACTAGTATTATAACTAACTATTATTTAAAAGTTTTTGATAAATATATTATTAAAATGTATTTTGTATCTAAAATAAATAGATATAATTATTAAACCATAGGTAGCTTATTATAAATTAAAATTGGTAAATTTTAATCCCAAAAAAAAATATAATTTGAAATTGAAAAATAATTATTTTTTGTTGTTTTTAATACAATTTTATAAATAGAAGATGTAATACACACTTTTATTTAAATCATATTTTTTTCAATACACCCATCAAAAATTAAAATCAAACCTTCAAGACTTTTGAGTATATCCTTGTATTTTAAAAAAAGAGATTTTGGCTTAAGGGTTTTAACTGTTTGTTTCAGCAACGTTAAAGATATCAACTCTGTTCTCGAAGTGACAGTTTTTGATGAAGATCCTGATTACAAAGTTGAGTTCCTGGGAAAATTAGCTATACCGTTGCTTTCTATTAACAATGGTGTCCAAAAATGGTATTCTCTCAAGGATAAAAAGTTATCAGGACGGGCTAAAGGAAACGACCCGAAAATCTTATTGGAAATGCGGCTCATCTGGAACCCGGTATCTTTGCTAAATTCGTATAATTGCGTTCCTAATGTGGCTTAATTTAATTCTATTGTTGGTTAAGTTTAGATACGAGCGTTTATCAGGACATTAAATCCAAAAGAGGAAAAATATATGCAGCAAGAGATCAAGTTCAAAAGACAGACACTCATCAGAAATGTAATGAGGCTCAAACAGCTCGTCTTGTGGGCTATCGATATTGGAAAATATTTTGAGTAAATATTCAACCATAATTTAGCCCAAAATAATATTTACCCTATATATTATCGAATTCATCAATAAATAATAGTTATAACTATACTAAACCTTACAAACACATTTATATATATAATGTAGGTATATTGTATTGAAATATACAAAATAAATAAGTAAATAAAAGAAAATACAGGAATAATTTATATGTTGAATGAAAAATAAACTATCAGCAATGTGTAATTTTCCTGGGTATTAAGGCAGTGCCAGATTTTGCTAGCAAATTTAGAAAAAAATATACATTGTCTGAACCATATAGAATATGGCCCTAATCTAGATCGGTCCATGTATAAACAACAGTGTTTTGGTTTATTTATTACTTATTTTTAGTCAGATATATATTATATAGTACCTAATTACATTTTTTTTCTAATACAATTTTTAATTTTTTAAGTATTGCTACTTCATTTTAATTTATTTTTTGTCACGCCTGCACCAAAAGTTTAGTTTTCGTTGCAGATGGATGAAGCGTTGTAAAGCGACCTTTTTACGTCCAGCGGGCGGTAAAGTGGAAATCCCCATAGTGCCGTGTAGTATAGTGGAAATCCTAAAAAGTGCCGGGCTCATATCACGCGTATCGCCTGCACAACCAGACACTAAAATCTATACCGCGGTCCTTACAAAACATACATTTTGGTTACATCTTATATTCATAATTTAACCTCCACGCATGACGATTAAAATAAATAAAACCAAATAGTTTCATTCACGAAATATTGTTTTCGTAGAATAGTCTGGTTGCTGCATAGAAAAATGAACGCAGAGGCGTTACAAAAAATAGTTTGTGTGGCTTGTGCGGGAGGCAATTTCAGTCTTGGGCGAAATGCGGCCATCACCTGCGGCTAGTGCCGCAAACGTCGCCCACGACTAAATTAGCTCTTCTTCATAATATATGTTCTTACAATGATTCCTTGATTAAGAAGGACACTACACTGTCTCTGTCTTACAAGTGCGTAACATGGTAAATTTACGCTCAGCAGATCACGTTTAGCTTCGTTAGTTTAAAAATTAGAGTGAATCGACCTTTAATGAAACTTGATGGTTAGAACATTATCTGTGTTTGTGTGTGTATTTTATTTACGATGATTCAGTTTTTAAGTGAGTTATGAGTATTTCTAAGTTACGCTATTTATAGACCCAAAACTTTCTTAAAAAAAATTTATCTAACGTAAAAAACCCACATACAAATACAGATAATGTCCTTACCATCAATTTTCATGAATAGGTCGATTCAATCTAATTTTTAAACTAACGAAGCTAAACGTGATTTTTTGGGAGTAAATTTGCAATTTTAAACACTTGTAAGATGGACACAACGCCTGTGTATCGTCCTCTTAAAATATATACGATAGGTACAATTGAAGTTGAAAGCTAAACTTTGTTTTTTCCACCAATACATTTTATTGATTAACTCTAAATTCCTTGTTGTGTTTACTGTGGTAATAAAAAAAATTCCATCCTTCCAGTTTTCTGAATATATTTTTCATCTATTAATAAATAAATACAGTCAGTATATTTAAGGTAGTTTCCGAGAATTGTTTCGAATTCGTTGTCAACACACCAGTTAGTGTAAATAAAGTAATTTTCCGAGCATAATATAGTTACGAGTGCTATACTTTAACTTTGTTTACTATTTTTTTTTTGTATAACCTTTAAGCCATTTATATCGGTCACTAGCAGGTAATTCTCAGAGGAGCCCTTGCTGATCGATCCGCCTAAACAGTTATATATTGTGTTCTTTATAACTCTTACTTTTATATATTCCTTACACGTTGTTTATATTTTTTTTTAGTCTTATATAAATACGTATTCTGAAAAGAGATTTGCTTTTTCCTATATACTTTATACATTTGTCTTAGAAAAATAATAACAAATATTGTAAATTATTTGGATTGTGAAAATGTAACCCAACATAATATATAATGATGTAGTCTGATAATATTTCAAAAATAAACACTCTAAATTTCATTCTGACGCTATAACCTAGACCATTTTAATTACTTTTACCTTATTTTTTCGATAAAATAAGCGGTCCTACTTAATATTCATATAATTAAGAACTTTACAACGGCGAAAGAAGTCAACGATAATCTGCAATGGTAGCGGTTTTTGTGTCGTGGTTTTGTTTTTACGATAAAAGTTTTACCACGTTGACCTACATTCGTATTTTTTCCGAAACTAATATATTTAATTCTAATTTATTACGAAACTGAAGATAACCATTTTAGGTGGGCGGTATATATAATATATACGTTGTATTACGAACTTTAAAATTACACACATTTTTCTAAGCCTTTGTCATCAACAATCAAATTAAACACATTAATTAACTACACTGTATCTCAAGGTACTGGGTGGAATGGGAGTCACCGATTCACACTATTCTCGTATTAATCGGGTTCGTGTTGGCTTGTCAGTTCTTCGAACCGTATATGGCACCTATTGCTTTATTACTGGTCTTCCTAAGATACTATGTAGCACATTCGTGGGGTGCGTCTAAATTAATCGACGAAGACGACGAACAACAAACCGATGAAGATGACCAACAAGACGATCAACAGGAAGATCAAGATGACGACAAAGCAAAGGTAACGTGTACGATATACATAATTATTTATATAATTGAAGATAAAATTATTAAACATGGTAATTGTTATAATGGAAAATATTTACAGGAAGAAAAAAAATCTCTGAAAGAGCGAGTGGCCGCTGTACAAGAAGTCACGCAATTAGTTCAGAACACAATCGGAGACATAGCTTCGTTTGGTGAAAAAATTAAAAAGTAATGATGTTTTTCACTTATCAGTCAACGCAATAAGCTAAAATATATTTTTTTTTTTTCGTACAGCCTTTTAAACTTTTCCGTACCATTCTTATCGTACTTGGCCATCGTGTTGCTGATTGCGGTTACAACAGTGTTGTATTATATTCCCATAAGATATCTGATTATGGGTTGGGGCATCAATAAGTTTACTAGGAAAATACTTCGGCCTCATACAATTCCAAACAACGAACTTCTGGATTTACTTTCTAGGGTTCCCGACAACGAGGAGAAGGTAATGATAGGAATGCTTTTATCAGCTGGTAAAATATTTCTAACAATTTAATAAATTAATAGTTCAAACAACTATGGTTGCAAAACATTTTCATTTCCAAATGAAAATTCTTCTGCCTAAAAACTTGCTAAATATAGTCTTTAAAATATGTCCATAGTTTATAAATAATAAACGTCTAGTTCAATATACAATTATTATACTAATAACATGAAAGTTGTAGTTTTAAAATTTACGAAAGCTAAAAAATTAAAAACAAATTAGAAATAGTAAAAATCCACTTTGTTTTAAGTATTTAAAACTATACTTAATAATATTACAGTATAATTCTATTTTGCAAAATATGAAAATCTTAAACTGAATTTAATTAAATGTCCTACATTAAACAATTTCCGTATGTTTAGCCTACATGTATATATAATATTATTAATTTTAATCCCTTTAAATATTGAATTAATAATAAAATATAAATATTTTACACAGCGAAAATTCAAGGAAGTTAAATATAATCCAGAAGAAAATATAAAATGGTTTCGAATGTGGTAGGTAATTTTTCATTAATTATAATGATTGACGCGTGGTATGTAACTTAAAATAATATTGTATCAAAATATAATTTTATAGATTTATATTTAGGAATTACGTTATTAAAATATTATGTCTAACTATTTTACTCATTTTAGAATTATATTTGACAATTTCTATAATTTTGTAATAGTTTAAAAACGAATAACCCTGAATAGATACACTATACTAATTATTAAACAATAAATGTCAACACCAAATATAGTTTATTAATAAAATATATAGTTACCTATACTTAATTATCTTTGAATTTATAGCAGTTTTCCCCTTTTATTAAAAAAAAATACAATTGATATCTTGACTTGAAAATAAATTACAAAATATTTTTCATTAATCTATGAGATAGAATATATGAGTAAATCAAATCGTTTAAAAATAGTGATCATAATAAATTTATCTCCAAAACATTAATTTCAAAATATATGTTATTTTCGAATATCAATAAAAGTAATGAACATAATACATACTATGTTTAGATATATTACAAAGAACTAACAACTATTGATAGTGTGGACGGTGTGGATAAGTCAAACAAAGATTCAAGAAGAAAACAGAAGCTGTGATTATTTTTTACAATTTTGCAAGGTATTAATTTTGGTTGTTCTTAGTAATTAAATATATGGTACACATTATTGCTATTTTATTATCATTATTATTATTATTGCCTATTGATATTATGAAAACTTTTAAATCTAATTTCATCAATTCGAACTTAATTCCTTTTTTTTTAAATAACTGTGTGATATTTAGATTTGTTATTTTTACTTAAAAAGTGGGCTTATGTTTTAAACATTTTCAATAAGTTTTCATTACTTCATTTTTATCTATACTTTTAAATGATTCTGTATTGTATAAAGTTTAAACTGTTTTTTAAACTTACTTATTGTCTATTGTTTTGGTCTTACAATACCAAAATTATTATATACAATTTAATAACTGTTTCATCTCATATTGTTTAATTATTATTTATTATTACCTATTTCTAAATTTTATTCAATACTGTCCAACGTATTTATTGTTATTGAGTGATTTTGAAATTATTTATAATGTATAAATATATAATAATATATTTGAATAAAATATTTTGATCTACAATACATGAACATGTGTGTTTGTATACAACTTTTTAAAAATATTATTATAGTTAGATTAAAATAAAATGTAGGAATAATAAATTGTACCTATTATTGATAAAACAATAACACCTCAACTTTTATAAAAAAATAATGCGATTCCGTTTGGGTATAAATATATTATAATAATATATTATATACTATAATTTTATTAATCATAATAAATTATATGACGTACGTACGTATTAATAATATTATCATAATCATGCACGTACGCATGCATGTACTTAAATTTCCTATATAAGACGCCGTGCGTGGGTTAGAAAACAATAACGGTTAACACAAATTGATTGATCGCACATTTTTATATTTTCGATAGAAAAACTCATAATGTAGTCTTTACATCATAAAATGATCACGTATTATGTATTTCTATAGGATTTTCAAAGTCTAGCGATATCGTGTCTCGGTCTATAATTGGTTTTCTCTTCTCTGCAATAAATAATACAATTATATTATATTATTATGTTCACAGATTCATTATAAAATATAATATAAAGACGACAGTGTTTGATGAACGTGTAAAAGTTTAAAAAACATGTGTGTATGATAGGCAACAACCCCAGAGCTTACCTCTATTTACATTAAAGAAATATTGTATGATCTGATCCACTGTATAATCGCTATCCTGTACAGACAAACTTCTTTTTATACGATTATTTGAACTGAAATTATTATGTGATGTCACTTCTTCTACCGATAATGGCAAGTTATCCTGTCCAAAGTCCTATTAAAAAATTTAAACATGTGCAAGAATCAGTACAACAAAGTTAAGTAGTACGATACATTTTAATTTATAAAATCGTGTCTTTATAATTTAATAATATCAAATAAACTATGAATGATTATAACTTAGCCTACAATTATGATATTATCAAGATTGTTAATTAATTTCCAAAAAAAATATACTTTTACAACTATAGCGTGTTATATTTATAAAAAAAATATCTTTATAAAATTATTGAGCTAGGTAACTGACATGAACGTGCAATTAATAGTTAAAAAGTCGTTTTTATTAATTAGAACAAATTACTGTTAAAGTGAAAATAATATATTTTATTTATTTAAAAAATAAACGCTTTAAAAATATGAACTATAAAATGTTTGTGTAACTTCTAAAAAAATATTTGTACACTGTACGTTTAATTATTATGGTATTACATGTTTCTCAATGACACAATATTAACATAAATTATAATATTATCTTATATTATCTTATGATTATAATTCTTAATAATAATAATAATTAATTTTGTGATATTAAATATCAATATAAATAGGTAGTTGGATCAAATATAAATTTGTTTGATTGACGATACTCTGTAAGGTGAATACAATTTTTCTCGAATAGTATTTTAGATTCTGAGCGGAGCGATGAATGTATTGGTTTTACAATGATGTGTGTTTTTTTTTTTTTATATTTTTATATTTTTGTGTCTGTCATCACGTTTTAGGACAGTAAAAGTGCTTGGATTTTCTTCATCAGTAGCTTTTCTGATATGAAAGTGAAACTAGTTGGTACTTTGGGGGGTCAAAAGTATAAATATCCCAGTAGTTTTCACAAGCGCCGGGAAAAACAACATAGAAATTAAGGAAAAATGGGAATTTTTACGCAAAATTGGTTTTCCAAAAAATCGATTTTGGTTATTGGTGTAACTCTAAAAAAAATGAACGTATATACATGAAATTTTCACTGGTTGTTTATA
>WHPZ01564053.1:0-10558 GCA_016617965.1 Macrosiphum rosae
GATTTCTCATGTAGCGATTTCCTTATTTTGTTGTAATTCAAAAACGAATAACTGTAGATACATGAAAATTTCACTGAATGTTTATATTAGCATTTCCTATACACCCACTTGCCAGAGCGACACCCACTTGCCCACCTTTTTTTTTTTTAATTCTTATGTCAAATTACGAAGGAGATAATAATATGGTTATAAAAGAATTGAGATTGATATGATTGAAATGATCTATATTAGTCACTATATCTATCCAATCAGTTAGGTATAGGTACTTCCTATATATTATTATATGATATTATCATTAGGTAGGTTAAATTGTTGAAAAAGATCTAATATTGTAAATAATTACGTGCATTTTAATGTAGTTATTTTATAATTTGTTGTAAGCACCGTAACAACTGCTTAAGTGTAACTAAAAAATATTATCAATAAGACATAGGCTAAATGATGAATATAAAACAATTCTAATTACAAAATAAGTTTTTAATACGTCAGTATAATATTATCCAGTCAGTATGTTACTACATTATGGCCTGACCCGTAGTTTCACCTATGAACACCAGTGGATAATCATATTTAATACACACATGGACATGAGTACAAGACACGTTGTACCTATATGAAATTTTCGAATTTAGTAAAAATGTTCTTTTTTTATTATATAAACGTAGTTATCATTTACCTACTATCCAGTATCCAAGGTAAATTTACATTTTATTTTATATTATTTGAGTATTTGACTAATGTTGGTGCAGTATATTTTGTGATATTTGATCTTATTTTATTAGAAAGTAAAGTGTAATCTACTAATTTTCGTAAAAACGGATAAATTTGGATATTTTGACCGATTACAATCCAAGGTGGATTGATCAATTGTGCTATCTGTTATCTTATATATAGCTAATTATTGATATACTAATATTATAATAATTATAAATATACTCTTATATGAATTATGAATATAATACCATAATACATTATAAGGGGACAAAAGGATCAGTGTTTTAAAAGAAAATTTTGTAGGAGGTTGAAATATTCAAATATGTGAATGGAAAAAATGAGATTACAGTTCAAATTATTCCTTCCGCTTCCAAGTCTTCGACCCTTATTAACGAACATCAAACTAATGTGGAAAAAACTGAACGGGTGGCCGAGGAAAAATTATAGCTATCTTCAACCGGTGGTTGGCGGATGACCTATAATACAGCGGCATACCACAATATTACACAGCAACACGCGCTCTTGTTATTGTTATGATTGTTGTTATAATACTTTATTGCGTACCACTGTACCTGTAGTGTATGGAGGTGTCTCGTACCTACCTACCTACCTACCTACCAAGTACCATACCTAATACCTGCAATACGCCTACGGGCAAACGTCGACGACGACGATCCACGAGGGGCTTGCCCCTTCCTATGAGCGATCGGCAGCGGCGGCGGCGGCAGTGGCAGACGGCCAGAGCGAAGCGGATAAAGGAAAACCGAAACCAGTCCCGCGCCGATCTCCCTCACTGTCGTCCACGCACGCGACTGTGTAACGCGTACGCCGCCGTTTACTTAATATATTTTGAAAAAAAAACTTTTCGTGGGATTTTTTTACCCGCTGTTTGCTTTCCGTTTTGCTGCTTAGCCAGCATACTCCGGGACGCAGGTTTTCTCCGAACGCTATCCGGTCGGCCGTCGACGGTATTCTGCTTATTTTACTTTACACATCAAGTTCGACAGTGCGTCACGCCATGTATTCCGACAAAGTGGAAGTGCTCCGGTTCGAAACAGAACCGTACAGGAACAAAAACGGCAGCCCGAACAAAAATGCAGTGATGCACTATAACAACAACAACCACAGCAACAAGAACCACAACAACCCGAAAAATTTTATCTTCCAGAACGGGTATCACAACACGTCAGTATAAGTATAACATTGTGTATTGCTCGCTAACAATTAGTTTTTTTATTACGACGTGTAAATAAATTATGTACGCTACGCGCACGCAAGTGTGATGTGACGCATAAAATATGGTATCTTCTTTATACGGCGCGATGAGATAACGTACTTCCAGTACTCACGTGGACATTTTGTTCCCCTTCAAATCCTCTGGATGTCGTCTCTTTTGGGATTTCGATTTCATCGTTGGTTTAAAACATAGTATCCTACCACCTCGAATCCCACTGTATACATAAACAAGTATACAACAAGTAACAACTAGCTACAATTGTTATATTCTGTGCAACTAGGTACCCAGTTGTCGGCCGTGATAAGAACTGTTTTGATGATAAGAACGCAAAGTCGTCTAGAAAAAATAAAGCTACCATACATTATAATAATATTATAAAACGAGATTACTTTATCACCAATACGTACGTGCAGTGTATGCGTTTTTTTGGGGGCTGGGGACAGAACGCTAAAAAATTTTTGGGTGACTCGCTTCGTCGGAGGGGTGAAATAGCGGGGGTGGTCGACGGGTAAAATACAGGTAATGGTATTTTACCTCTCGTGATAATATTGTGCGCCCGTAGGTTGTCGCAACGTTGGCGTACAAAAAAATTATTCGACTCCCACGACCGCACGGTAATCCGAAAACCGTTTTTTTCGTACAACTTCGTGCAGGTACACCATGGTCTCATGTATTATATTTTACGGTCGAGCACACAGATTATACGGCGCGGTGTATGCCATACGCCCTGCGAGACACATCGCGGGGAACCGGTTTGTCTGAACTAGTCTTGGGAATAAAGAAACCACATTTGAGAATGAATATTTCGAGGAGGACTGAGACACGATTACGACAATAATAATAATAATAATATTATTATTATTATCCGTGTGCGTACTGCGGTATCACTCTCCAAACAGTTTTCGTAGATACATGATTCATGAATGCAGCGAGTTTGTTTATAGAATCCTGACTGTACCTTACGCGCATAACACAACCGACCGTGACCTTTGTCACATTCCATCGACACCACCGATGGTACAGACCGCGCCGTCGACTCGTACGCAGTACCTATACCTGATATATTTTTCATAATATCATCACAGGTATTACATAATGGTATATAATATACGAATATGATACACAAATATAATAATATTATATTGTAATATTATTTGAATTAATATTATACAACACCCGACTGATTACCTATATAAAATGATATGTTAATATCGTTTTTTATTTGTCCATAATAATAATATCATGTAGGTTATTATTGTTTACATCAAACACGAGGTCTTGGATTCTTTTTATTGGTCTTTTCCGTCCAACTAACATCTCTATCGCGCTATTCAAAATATCCGCATAATATAATATTGTCTTCTGTTCAACGCGGAATAATATACTTCGATTCAACTTCGGTTATCATTAATTTTTTTTTTTTTTTAACTATTTTATTATATTATACCTAATGTACATACATGTCGAATGATTTATACAATTTTGTGTATAGGAATGAGAACGAAGCATTTATGTGAATATATAGACAATTTGACTTAGGTATTAGCTTTTTTGTAGGTTTGTAGTGTTACCGGTGGTTAATAGGTAATAATAATTTGATATTGATATATTTTTTTTGTTACAATCAATTAATAGGTAGGTATATTTAAAATAATTTTAATTGTTCTTTTTTTTTTGGTCTTTTTTAAGTTGTAACAATTACCAATATACTCAGATACCTATCTGTTTTGGGTTCCCTGGTCACACAAATTATTCATAAATTCCACATTAAATAATAAATATTATTTCTTCTAGGTACTAAACAGAAAAATAAAATATAAATACATAATCCTGTTACTGTTACCTGTTATTATTACTTATAACTTGTCCTTAAGTGGTGTATCACATCACAAAACATCTTGGTTGACACATACAATTTAGGTCATGGGTCATGGTTTAATCATTTCAAGTATTTCCCATCAGAAACAAGATGATATATTTTCGTTTACCTGCTACAGTGCTATGGAATTGTACCTAAAAATGAACTGAATTCATTTCTTTGAAACGACATAGCACACAATAGTTGATTTTATATTATAGGTATTATTGTATAAACCGTTTCTAAAATGTTTCCCAAAACAAATTTAAAGACGAAACATTGGTATATTTTTTACATAGTTTGGAAAAGTTATTTTACTACTTATCAAGACTATTTAGTTTTTGCATTGATAATTGGCGTTATTCTAAAAAAATTAACACATTTGGTAGATAGGTATTCAAATATAAATGTCTGAATCTACGTACTTTTGAATTTTGATATGTAACTCTTCAAACTATACATTATCATTGTAAAATAAACTAAATTGCTTATAGAAAAAAATAATATATTTAAAACCAAAGTAGGAAATACAACAATGTTCAAAAAATAATAACATACTTTATTACTTACGCCTGCGAAACGCTAATTACTTATATAGGTACCTACTATAATATATTACGTATAATCGGGGGTGGGATTTTTATGTCAATACATATTTTCACTAAAATATGATAAATTAATTAAGGTAAATCAAATAATTAGTCAATTTACATAATCAAAATTGGTGGTTTATTAGTAAATTATACTTTAATACTAAAATATAATTCGTATATATATATATTGTAAGTGTGTAGTTATAAAAAATAAATTTCATGACATTTTAAAACTAGGTATACCTAAATCAGTGTTATGACCAAATCGTCCAAGTTTTAATTAAAAAAAATTATAAATAAAGTTAAAATATGGTTTATCATTATTTTACACTTTTCCAGTGGTTAACATTTTTCATTCTTTACTATAATATATTTAAACAATTTTATTACATGTTATACATATTATGTACATATTTTTGCTTTAATAATACATATTAATTCCAGCCCTACATATAATAATAAATAGATAGTATTGGTATATTAAATTAAACACGATATGTATGTTTGAAGAATAATCACTTTTACTTGGTTTTTGTTTTTGATAAATGGTAACCCTGGAAAACTTAAATATAGGGGAAGGGTCCTGCATGACAAGGTCATGAACAGAACGCCGTATAGTTGTTGTATCGTGCGTATTATAATGGCGAGTGTTTTTGAAATATCTAAAGCTTTATTTGTTTTATGGTTTGGTACATTTCGATTCTTAAGGTTTGCTTTTCTCTTGATACGTAAGTACAAACATGAATACGACAAACAAACTGGAAAACACGATGAAAATTTTATTGGAGGAGTTAAAAGAAAGGATTGATGCTGAATCTGTTATTATGGACCAGGAAATACATTACAATTTATGGACAAAAACGTAATATTTAGTAAACGTTGTACATTGTAGTTTGTGGGATTGTTAATAAAAGACGCGTATAAGTATAATAAGTATCTCATAAATTATTATAAGTGCAGGGATTAATACTAGTCCCGTTAAATATTAATGTAAAAATGTCTTCGTTCCAATTTTTACAGACGTAGGACTCTAACAAGTCTGTAACAAACAATTCTACACGAAAGGCTAGAAAAAGTTTTTTTATGTTAATTTTAAAAATTTAATTAATGCGTGTATGTATAATTCAGTGGTTTGCAATAACAAATAAGTTTAATAATTTAATTTAATATCTTATACGTAATACGTAATACTTACTGGTAAGTACTTACTGTGTATGCGATACACTTTGTATTCTAATATTGTTATTTGTTTTGAATGCAACAGCTGTATTTTTTCTATAATTTAATCTTCTTTGATATTGATATCATTTATTTTATTTTTTATTCATAAAATGAATACTTATCATTTTTACATTCACAATCATAATTTTTATCCAATTAAAGCACGATGATAAAATTCTTTATAATCTTGAATGAAAATCATACCAAAATATGATAAGAAAGTGATATCACGTAGTCGTACCTGTAAATTATACGCTAAAAATCTAAGACCGTGATAATACGTATACCTAAGATGGGCTACGGTTGATCTTCATATTCTACTTTTCTCAATGCGGACTCAATTTGTATATTTTTCGTTTCCAAATCGCGGATCCAATTGGCTTTTTTTTTTTGTTGTTTATACTTGGAGCTGTTTATATGGGTATATTATTTTTTTTCCGTCAGGTTATTATGCACTGATATCGATAGTCGATAAAATTATTGTAAGTGTTAACATTGATTTGTATTATATCCCATGGTTAATGGCATTTTTAACTAATAACAATTGGTTAGTTTTGTCATTTTAGTAAATGTGTTACAATTTAATTGCTATTAAAATGTTATTTATAATTGTAGATTGTACCAAGAATTCAGTTAATAAGTATTGTTGAATTAATATTTTACTGCCCAAGCATTTTAGCATTTGCCTAATAGTTTTTACTTTTTAGTAATTAATCATGAATCGGTTGGTCGTACAGTAATTTTTATAATTTATGATTAATCGAGACTAAGTTCTAAAAATCTATAAAACTATAAAAGTACTTCCTCACAGTGGCGTATCCAGAAATTTTTATTATTTTATTTTTATTTATTATGTTACATATTTATACGTAGTTGACAAGAATCATATTTTCAATATTTATAATTCACATAATATTATATATTGTATTCGGATATTTTAATTGCTTTACCTAAATCATTAAAAACAAATTTTTCTGTTGTGGTAGATTCTTATAAAAAATAGTAAAATCATAGAAATTCTGTCATAATTTATTTAATTAGTATTTTTTTTTTACTCAAGGTCGTAAATTTAATATGATTTAAAATAAGGCGTTAGTTTAAGTAGTACGAAATTCTGTCATAATTTATTTAATTAGTATTTTTCTTTACTCAAGGTCTTAAATATAATATTATTTAAAAGAGGGCGTTCGTTTAGGTAGATTCATATTTTTATTACAAGTTTAAAACTCCGCAATTGTTTGTAATGTAATAAAATAAAACATGTTATCTGTTTGAATTACGTATTACAATACTACCTATATATAAGCGTATATTGTTTCTTGTATTACGGTAAAGAAAAGTTTTATCCTTACATGGCTACATTTTTACTTATTATTATTACTACTAATATTAAACTATTATTATCATTACATGTAGCGTACTTATCATTTAAATATTGAAATAATTTGTTCTTAGCAAATATTGTTTTTCATGTTCCATGTATTAAAGGTTAAAATGTCAAATGATTAACTTTTAGTTATTGCGATAAACTAGTTCATTTAATATTGCATATATATTAACAGTTAATAAATTCGAAATGCGTATTTCATTATGTGTATTAGTCTAAAACTTTTCGTAACATTTTGCATTTTAAAATTAGGTAAATATACCTAATACAAATGTAATCACAAATAAATTCAAAATATAAATAATAATGAATTCTATGCAAAGGCAATACCAAAGGCATTTATTTTAAATGATTTTATAAGCATTTTACATACAATCGTAGATAATAGAAGGACGGGTTGGCCATGTTAATGCATACAAGCAAGATGTCGCGGTCTTTAATGGAGAAGAGAGAAAGACGATCTCTCACTCCCGCAAGTTGACTTTTACATGTTATGTTATATATTATGTATATGTGTATTTTAACCTCAAATATATTTCCCGCGTGATAAGGTTGCGTTGCCTATCCATTCTTCCATTATCTATGTTTACGATCTAATATATCAAATAATAATATAATAAGCATAAGTGATAAGAGAATAATAAAACCATGATATGAAAAAACTCAGAAAAGTATGAAAGAAGTCAAATTGATGTCACTTTCTGTTATGTTTGTTTACTAACCATTATTGTAATAGAGATCACCTAGAGATAATTTAGGCTTTACCTACGAGGATTAACAGGGACTTATAAATAGGATAAGTTTTGAATAAGATGACAACCAACTACGATTGTAGAACCTTTTATGGATCCATACATGGCTTCTCCGAGTACCTATTCAGTTTAAATTTTTAGGACTGTCATGTCAAGTTCGATACGTGGAGGGCGTTAATTATTATTATTTTTTTTTTTTGGTGACGTTTTTTTGACCAAAAAGCCATTCTATTAACCTCGTGTCTTGTATTAATTATTTAAACCACCGCTCACATACACAGGAGTTCATTGTCCATTCTCGCCCACTATTATACACGAGCGTCTCGGATCCATACACATTATCACATAATATATCAAAATAATATCTGAGACCCGGTGCTTCGTGCACTGTTCATAAATAAAAAATCGTGCAGGTTTCATTCATAAAACTCTGGTCCGGCTCGGCCGCGATCGATGGCTGCCGCGCGTCACAGTAACTTCGCCCCAGCTGCAGCGTATATAATAAAATAATAATAATAATATTGTATAACCCGTGTGTGTGTGTGTGTGTGTGTCGTGCAGTGCTGCAAGTTCCAACGGAAACAAAATATCACGGCGGATTACTAACACAGCGAGTGTGGATGAAAAAAAACCACCAGTCTTTCGGTAGATTTTCAGTGGTTCTCATGACTTTAAGGGGACATGCAGCTGCTGGTACAAAAAAATACACAAACGACATCCTAATCTCGTAGTTCACGGCATATTTAAATGTTTAAATGCTTATTGAACAGATAATTTATATTTAAAATGTATTCATCAACATTGTAGTAGAGTATTTTGCTTCCGATTATAAAATTAAAAATTATATTAGCTGACGCTTGACATTTCATTTTTTAGCTTAAACTATCTAAACAGTAACCAGAAATATTTTTTTTTTTATAAAATTTGATCGTAGGTACGTCTTAATATCATATACAAAAAGATATTATAATATAATATTTATACTTTGGGTTTTTTTTTTTTTTAATTGCAAAAGAAAAAAGGAAATCAGCGTAGCCAGTTAAATGTACGATCACCTCACTTATAAAAATATGTATTATATTATAAAATTAACTCGTAGAAAACAAAACGTACGTTTGCAGTCCCTCGCACCAAAAAAAACATCTGCAGCAAAGGGTCTTTTTTTTCTGATTTTTATCGTACCTCCCGGTTGATTTACTATTACTATACAAATAATTTACAGACCAATATTTACGTATACCTACCTATATTCTACGGTGAGGGGAACTGAAAAGCTATTGTCGTGTGTTTAAGACGCTGCCTAAAAAGGACTTGTAGAGCCGTAGAAATTCAAACTTGGCATATTATTTAGAGAAACTTCCTTTAGCCACCATTGTGTGTCACCATATGTCTGATGTACAGGATATAATAGGATAATGTGTCGTATCGTTCTATATATACATCAGGTCTTACATATTATATTATTATGACGTGCGTTCTTTTAGTATATAGACGTATTGTACATAGTACCTACATATACCTATACCGAGCCCGGTTGTGAATTTCTTTATGGTCCGGTAGGTTTTTCGTTGAAAATGTCCGGTACAGTTTTCACCTGCTTAGTCACGGGACATTATGTGAATTATATTTTACTATGTAATATATATTATATTATTATTGTGTACGATTTTTGTATGGTAAACCGGCGAGATTTTTTTGTCACGGATATTATAAATCCGTCGTGCAGGCGTGTCAATGGACGCATATAGTTGTATTCTGTATAGGAAGTTGGTCCACCTTAGTTGGTCCTTATATAATATGTATTAAAGATAATTACATATTTACTATGTTTTAGCGTTTTTGATTTTAGTGCGTGAAATAACTCCTTTTTTAGTTTTTTATGTATCCATATATTTTAATTAAGGTGTTTTTTCACTGTTATTGTAGCCTGCACTCTGTGGGTATACTATGTTAATAAACTGAAATTAGCTTATATAATACATAATATAACTACTTGTTTTTTTTTAAAGGTTTATGATAATAATATGTTTTGTACGATAGCGCATTTGAGGTATAATTCTGGTAATAATGTCATAAACTCATGTCATAACGAATAGGCCTGCATTCAATGACGGACGGATGACTACACTACCTACTACTATACTAACACTATACGTCATTACCTACTCCTGCTGATTTGAATTATTGTATGACTAATTATTATGTTAAGAGGAGGCTCCGCCCGCATGTTTTGTCTCTGTCTTACCTACGTAGGCACATTATGACAAATTTGAGTTCACAAGAATTCATTTTCATTTCAGTACTACAATATTTAGTTAATAATTGGAATATTATCAAACTAAGAATATTATCATTGGCTTCGTTATCAAAAAATATCAAAACAAAAAATATTCTTACCCTTAAATTCAATAATATAGCAATTCACTGTAATATTGAAATTGACACGGTACACTACAAAAGCAAGTACTAAGTACAAGTATTGTAGAGTACCGTCTACTCTTTACCAATCACCACCACGGGGCACCAATGAGACCCAGTCGACTCTCGCAAAGGCGCAAGGTGCGACGTGAAGGCAAGTCGTCGCTCTGGACGAGCTTTTGTCCGCACCCCATCACCACAGGAACTCGCCACCACGATAAATCTTAATTCTTAATTCGTGCTAGCCACCAAAGCAGTCGTTGATTACCCGTTCCATTTTATTTGTTCGCACAAAAGTGTTAAGTCCCGACTTTAATTAGGGATAAGTAGGTATTCTCAATTGCAATAATTAGAGATAAAAAATTAAAGCCCCCCCCC
>WHPZ01564055.1:0-88222 GCA_016617965.1 Macrosiphum rosae
TGGGAAATTTAAATTTTGACCTCCTCAATGCACCAACGATATTCACTTTCCAATCGAACAAGATACTGAAGTTGAAAATCGAAGCATTATTTCGACTACTTATCGTCTACACAGACACACAAAAAAAAAATAAAAATAAAAGTAAAAAAAAAAAAAAAAAAACACACATCATTGTAAAATCAATACATTCATCGTTTCACTCAGAATCTAAAATATTGTTAGGTTGGTAGGTATAGTTGCACAATGTATTAAACTACTTAGTACTAAGGTACTATATATTTAGATATTTTATTAATTAATTATAAAGAGAATAAATTACATATAATATAATACGACATTTGAAAATAATTAATAAACTAATTAAAGTTATTTTTTTTCCATGGCTTTAATTTCCTATAGCCGGGACTTTTTTTTACCATTTTTTAATACCAATTCTATATAAAAATATGATAAGGTATGATAAAATTATTATAATTAATAGACCCATATATTATATTTTAATAAATAGTAACAATTAATCAAATTTATATTCCATGTTTCGTGTGATATGATAATAATAGTTATAATAATAATAATAATAATAATAATAACTGACTTCTATCATTGAATAATAAAAAAACAATTTTCATTAAATATTAAGTATTCGTCGTTGATACGACGATTATAAAATATTTAATATTTCAAGTTTTTGGGGAACGAGTTTTTATGTTAATGACTTGCCATTTAAACTATTTAATAAGTTTCTTTGTGTGGATGTGATAACATTAAATTTGCAACATTAGAAGGGTTTACAAGTTTTGGCATATTATAATTATAATGATCAGTGTAATTACCCAATCGTAAATATTCCAGACTTAGACGAATGACAAATATTGTGTCGTGTTAATGTTAAATTTATAAGTAATGATAATAATAAATTAATATCGTTATTATACCAGTTTTACCATTAATCATATTAATATTTCATTTTAATATCTACAGGCATGAGTGCATGATCTCTAATCCTTGCAATGCAATGTGCAATAAGCATCTTTTGCTATATTTTCGAATAAGAATTGAATTTGCTAATTTTAATATTCATTACGACGTTTCGCTAAACATTTTGCAGGTGGTAAAGCCCATTTAATATGTATATTGTATACAAAATAATAAATATCAATGTCATGATAGTAGGTTTAATTACAATTATCTAAATTACATTTTTAAGTGGTGAAATAATTAAAATATTACGAATTAATGTTAAAGCAAGTACCTAATTTAATTTGAATTCATTTTTTACAAGAGAAATAAATTTCCTACATTACTTTATTAAATTTACAAATAATCATAGTTCAAGGTGGTGTGTATAGTTGGTTCTTTGATTGTAGTGTATGAGCTCGTCAAATATGTATTCCAGATACAACTCAGTGGCTAACAATTGTTCGAGAAAACTTGCATTGCATTCTAAACGGTCTTGTGCCATACGAATATAAGTTCATATTCATATTCCATACTATATAAGTTCTTAATTTTGTTTTTCAATAAACTTAAGTTAGAAAATTACCTAACTTCAATGGTTAATGTTAAAGGTTTATATATGTTAGACAATGTTCTAAGCAAACTATTTTACTTGTAATCTTAAATTATAAAATGTTAGTTTTCTATAAATTATTTTATTTTATAGTTTTGTGATTTTACAATTTGCTATATAATAAATCATTAATGTAAATTGTATTATATTTGTAGTAGGTTTGAAGGTACTTGAGTTTTACGATTTTAAACATCATTACAAATATAAATTTGAGTTATATTTTACAAAAAAAATTGTTGAGTTTGATTTATTTTTTCTTAAAATTTATTTTCAGCTGAAACAAATAAAATATTGAATCAATGTCATATATATCCATTAACTTGTCTTACTAAATCAAACAAATGGTGTCTTGGAGAAAAATATAGTTTTATGCAATCAGAATGCCACATAATTAATTTATGCATAAATGTAGATAACTTTTATTTCGCAACAAAACTAAAGGATGATAATATTTATTATAATATTATTAAAATAATTATTGTCGATCGGCAAACTACATATAGGTAGTTACGTACGGTTGGCTACGGCAGGAGCGGAATTTGCATCCCATATAAATTAGGCTATTTATATTTAACAGATTTGTTGTGGACATTTTTAAATGCTTAATGCTCATAGAAATAATTGATTTTTGGTTTTAGACAAAATATTGGGTTATATTTTATATTATATTATGTGCGATAGGTTTATAATAAAAAAATTACGTATACTATTCCAGTCAATATTAAATGTCTACAGTGAATGTAAATGTTAAATATCTACTGTAGTAAATCCACTAACACTGATTGTATGGAAAATTGTATACACTTGTATCCATACCCCAAGTTAAACTTCCCATAGTACAGAGTAGGTACACTTACGCCAAAATACCAATTTCATGGGTTAATAAAGGTATATGATGTCATAACGTTTTTGTATATTTCACCGTCCAAATACTTTATTTTGCTTGCATAATACCTACATAATATAACACTGCAGTGACCCTGGGGTTTAGGTAATTTCAGAATTTTGCGTGGAATGCAAAGCAGTTGACCACAATTATATCCAACCGTAATCAGAGCCGCTCTCAGATTTCAAAATCATTATCGTTTAAACAACATTACGAAATTCTAATGACTAATAATCTTTTTTTATCTACGGTGGTGGTTGATAATGTGGATTTATTATTTTATGATTTAGCCCTATGGACTAACCAAAATAAGGCCTATTTGGGAGGATTGGGTTTTAATACAGTAAAAATATTTGAGCTTATCAGCTTTATTACTTTGAGAGAAGAGGACGAATGAAAACAAAAAAACACTATTACTAAGAATAGTTTATTATTTATTTAAAATATTACTTACTTATATTAATATCATAAGTAATGTTTGATCTCAGTATGTAGAATAAATTATATTTCAAAAAAAAAGCATTTATAATTATTTTCAGTAGCTAGCGACGTGTCACAAATAACAACATAAAAATTGCTATATTTCGTTTTAATGTGTAAACCTAAAATTTGTTTTCTGTGTATTATTCAAATTGTATTATAATATGTACATATCCATTATTGAAAAAGATATCAACCATTTTTCCATAATATTATTACGTCTATGTTTTGGTAGCTTTCACAGACATTGTTAGAAAATCGAGACCAGTTTATTGTAGATATCTATCAATTAAATAAAAATTAATATTTTCTAAGCCAGAAATCCATTATAGATCATCGAAATTATTCTACTATCTGGGATAATAATTTTTTAAAAAAACATTGTAGGGCCAAAACTGTTATTTTTTTTAGCTTTACACATTCGAACTGTTTATATAATAATATTTATTCTTACATATATTTCATAAAGGAGAAATATATAATAACATAAAGTACTTGAAACTTGATAAATTATAATAAAAGTAAAAATACTCTAGTGGAATATTGTATCCATTTATAAGATGTCAATCAATTTTATAATCCTTATAAAATAATTTAACAATATTATAATAATTTATAAGACTTGATAGGTATCAATTATTGTTAACCTTGCTCTTATACTCAGTGACCCCTGTGTAATTGGTCTGGATTTCTTCGGGAAATTAGGCGATATCGGCCTTAGGGGTGGGGGAAATTCCTATCCGCCTCCGCAGACATCACATATTATTGTCTATTATTATTATCATTATCATCATCATGATAGTAGAGTTTTATCGTTTCTACAGTAGCTCTGGTTTAACTCAGAATGTGATTTATATATGTATACATAAATAATACGCACACCCGCACCCCATCGCTTTCGGGGTGCAAGGGGGATGTATTTCGATTAACGTAAGATTTCGTGTCCGATTCAGAGGAATCGCCGTCGTAAAGTCGTAAGTACTTAATACTTCCTCTTCAAAACATTTCTTCCGTTGTATATACATATACGCTCATACCTATAGCGATCCACTAGCGTTCACCCGAGCGCCTCTGTTTGTGTGTGCTCGCACGAACGCGTAATGTCTCGTCGGGACCGTTTTGTAGGCGGACCCAGAAAAACGAGGTCAAACATCGCTGACCCGCCTTTGCGCCCTCTCCCACGACCCTAGAAACCAGGGAGGACAGGGGATCCGTACGCCCGAGGAATCCCGAACCATGGGCTATCGATTATGTTTTTAAGTACGTGCCGTCCAAAAGTCCCCTTCTGGAGAAAACTTAGCGTCACCGTCACTGCAGCAGCCGTGACTCGCGAGGATAGTTCGAAATTCGATATTTCCCTTACAGGTCAACCTGCACGTTTACACGGGAATCTCGGAGTACGGTCATAGAATAAAATTACACTAATAGGTACATAATATTATAATATTGTGTATACGGCCGTGTAGGGTATAATATTACGAGTATATATCATCATAACGTTACGGTTTAATATAATATAAAGAATTCTTTATTTATAAGGAATAAATAATAAATAATACAAATATAATAATAAATAAGAATAACAGTTGTAAATAGCCATCTGGCAATTAATTAGTATAGTTGGTTTTACGCAATAAATAATTACATAATTATAATTAAATAGTTAAAACACAATACATAGTAAGATATAGGGCGCAGAGGTAGCCTATAACTAACTATACATAACAACGGTACTAGTAATAATAATAATAGTAATAATAATAATAATAATAATAATAATGATAATATTACAATGAAAATGAATATTAGTATTTAATTGTTTTAACCCTTATTTGAAAATTTCTACATTTTTTTGAATTAAAAAATCAACGTTTAGAACAATAAAATATAAATGAGAGGATAAGTGGATAACTTTTTTATTATATTTTCAGAATAAATATGTATATTTTATTTTAGAATTCAAAGTACTTAATATATAAGTAATATAAAAAAGCGGGTAAGTGGATGTCGTTCTGCTGTACAGTAGGTTACAAGTGGGTCATTGTATAATGGATTGTGTTAAACTTGAATTCAATGATATAATATCATTGTATAAGAAAAACGATTCTGAGCGGACACGGTTTGTCAGTCTGGACATTTTTTATTGTTATTAGTTATTATATCATGTAAGTTTAATTAATATTATAATATTATAATTTTTTATTCATTTCTATGGTAATAAACAATGCGTTAGAATTTAAAATCCAATTTTTAGCGGTTCTTCATAATTTTTCGGTGGTTTTTACCGTGGCATTAAATAACTAAATAACTATTGATAAAATCGAAAAATGATCTCTCTAAAGTACTATCTTGATCCAATTTGCTAAAAGATAAGGTACTATATGTTGAAATCGAAGAACTCCTTCTGGTAGAAATTTTGTATACAGGATATAAAAAAAAAATAAATAAATAAACACCATTGTAAAACCACTAGCTTCCTCGCTCCGCTCAGAATCTAAAATTTAATATTTAGAAGATCTGGCTGTTTAAATTATTATTAATAAGATTTATAAAAAATATATAAGAATATTCATAGTATTAAAGACATTAAAATAAAACTATATAATATGTAACTATTAAGTGCATTACTCCAGGCTTACCTAAAGTTATTTTATCAGACACTAATGACCTTTTTTTTAGTAAATACCTACATTAATAATTTATGTGTTAAAATCACATTAACGTAAAAATAAATACTTTAAAACGCCTATTCTTTGTACTTGGTTAGATTTTTGAATTTTTCCATTGACCCCCACCTCCTAACCACCATACAAAAGTTATAGTATATCAGTTATAATATAATATACATAAGTTATAGTATAAGCTCGCCACATGAACAATCTCTAAATATAGTAACTTGTATGACAACCTGGAGGACGTATGGAACATTGCATTCAAAATAATTGTTTTTTGTTTCTACTATAAATTACTGTATTACCTACATCTAAATATTTTTTTTTAGAGATAATAATAAGTATCAATAATTACAATTAAATATTAATTGTAAAATGGTTCAAAAACCAATTTAAAACTAATTAACATGATAAAGTAGTAAGTAGGTAATGGGACCGGATCTTTTATCAAATAAAAACATAATATATTTTCAAAAAAAAAAACAAAAATATAAATTATAAATTCCAGCCAATTTACATATTTTTACACACATTTTGATATTGTATTAAATATTATTTTGATTTACATGCATTGTATATTATGTGTCACACTTCTTGTTAATAAACAAAACCTTGAATTTCCATCAAAATTAATTTTTCAGCGTATTGTAGGTAAAACGTATTATAGCTTCAAGCTTAACCTTTAAATTATCTAACAGCGAAGTAAATTCTTTAATTTCATTCGCATTTTTGACTCATTATTAATATTTTAAGCTGTATTTTTAGAGGATTTACTAAAGTGTGCAAATATTTTAAGGTTCTATAGTGTATTAAATTCACAGTCTTATTGTATTATTAATAATTGATCTTCATCGGTCCTATTTATACCGAAGCACGTGCGGGTCCTTCCGAAAACTTCATGTCACCTTATCGGGATGGCACAGCTTTCGTAAATATTCGTTTATGCTAAAATATTCCCTCATTGGCCGTACTCAAGTATAATAATATCATTACTTTTATTTACGACCGACCATTGATATATTATTTTTAGTTTTAATTAGGTAGGTACTATATCTAAAAGTAATTTCGTATTTTAATTCATGTCTTTGGCACACTTGAGTTGAATTTCTACAGGTGTTCACTATAATTTCAGTAGGAATAGTATAATAGGTTGCATGCTTTTAAAATAGTGATAGAAACATGGTTGTACAAACTATACCATAATCACATTTCATAGAATCTCTGACAGTTCGTTTCGAATGCTAACAATAAAATTGATTAAATTAATTGATAAATTGATATTTTAAATTTTAAAACAAAAATATGCGACTTGTTTAATATTTTTTCTACCTAGTCCATTCCAGCCAGTTCTTCTATTACCTCTATTGTTACTCTATTGTTTATTGGTAACTATTAATTACAAACAAATTCAAACCACCACTTCTTCCAAACCCGAATCCGCCAATCCCAACATCTATAGTATTCGGAGTTGAAAAATTATAGTATAACTTAAAAAATACGAATTTGGAAATTTGAGTTAGATGCATCATCATTTTCAAAAAAGTGATCCTCCAAATAATTTACAGTAAAAAAGGGAGGTTTAAATTTTAAAAAAAAACATAAGTTTGTATCTGGACACAGGACACTCCTTCAGTACTTAATACAACAAATCTCAAGAGTTTCTAAATATGGTCTTCTAGTATATTTAAAAATTTCAATAGTCAGAATTTCATTAAATCCATTGTTAATGAAAAACGGGGTGCTTGGTTAATAACCACTGTGTAAAATTTTGATTACACGTGAATTGGCTATAAAGTTATAAATTATGTTAGTTGTACCGTTAGTTAGCACCGTCCATGTTTAATAACAACTGTGAATCAAAATCTATACATTTCTGTGAAGTTTGCTGTCCTATACATTGCCCGTCTGAATTCATATATTTGGTCATAGGTATTGTTTAAGAGGAAGTGACGTCCGCATGTCTTATCTGTGTATTACGACGTAAATATTATTATAGCAAATTTGCGTTCAGCAGAATCAATTTTGTGTTGTTAGTTTTGTTATTAGGTACTGTAAATATTAAATTTACCTACTTATTGTAAAGTTTAAATGTAAAACGCAGATAAACTTGTTTTTTTTTGTGTTTTAAATTGAATTTATTTGAAAACAAATTAAAAATGATCTTAACTCGCTTTATAATTAAAATACATAAAACCCAATGCGAGAATTATACAGATAATACATTAATACATACTTACTTTTAATTTGATAATAGGTAAATTTATTATAATAATATTAAACTAACAACACAAAATTGATTCTGCCGAATTAAATTTTGATATGATATTTACGACAGAGACGACATATTATGCAGACATCGCGTTCTCTAAATATACCAATAAAGCTGAAATAAAATTTGTATTGTTTCTTTAGTTCATATCCATAATATTACAAAAACTCAGACACGTCGAAAACGTTCAATATATTATTCAAATGTGGTGCCTGTTCATCTCTTTTGCAACCATTTTATTTTGACTGGTTTTTTAAATTACATTATTTTATCAAATCTAAATTCCAAAACTACCTTTCAAATTCAACGCGCAGTAAAACTTGATTGTAATTATACTTGCGAAACATTTTAACATAAACAGGCCAGGTCCTCGATTATCAAACCTATTATACTTTAGACGTCGTTAGCCCTTAAGGATTAAGTACAAACTTAAATATATCAGTGTTCATTGATGTGTTCAAATTTCTAAAACGATTAGTCGAGAATAGACTAAATTATTTAATTTTCTGGTTTATATACTATATAATCCTTCTGGCACAACATATAACAATATTACATAAGTTATTATCTGTTTAACTAAAACTTATGTATGGGTACTATCTTGTAAAATTTTCATTAGTTGTGATTATTAGTGTTTCAAAACCATATGTTTATAGTAAATATTTTCAGCCGACAGAGAGAACATTTTTAAATAACTATGTAGATACTTAATATAACATATTACGCACTAGCGCAATCGATAATAGAATATGGCATCATAGCATGAGGTGGTTTGAGTTAACTTAATAAACTATTAATAGTTCCAAAAATAATATACTAAAAAAGGTGCTCTGCTATACAGTAGGCTATTAGTGGGTCACTGTATAATGGATGGTATTAAATTTGAAATCAATGATATAATATCATTGTATAAGAAAAACGATTCTGAGGGGAGACGGTATGACAGTCTAAGTATAAGACATATTATTATATACTTATCTATGGTATAAAAAACACTTACCTATAATAAATTCCAAATTAATCATATCACAATAGCCATTAGGTACTTATAACTTGTTATACATTAACAACAAACCGTGATACTAATAATAAATGTATAATAGTATACTTAAAAAGTTTAAATTACCCATGAATATAATATTATACAATCACAACAAAATAAATAAAATAGTTATTCTAGGTTTTTAATATGTAATTTCGTCCAAATTTGAACTTAAAATTATTATAAAAATAAACTGTACTTATGTATTTTTTAGATTTTTTGGTAACAGGATAAACTACTTACGTGGAATCTTGTAATAAATTTTCAATCCTTAGATATAAAAATTGAACATTATATACATTTTTAACTACAAAATAATTACTCAATTTTAAATTTGATACATTTTGTCAAAATTCAATCTTTAAATGCTTATAAAAAAAAAATTGTGGCTTTGTATTTTTAATATTTTTCAATTGCTATTGTAACAATATATCAGGAGCCTTGTATTAAATTTTTACACTTTTTGACCCAACAGATAAAACTTTATTATTATTCATAGAAAAAAATAAATTGAAATATGAAATTGTCCGTAAAAAGCTCAAAACTAATCAAAATATTTTGAAAATTTTATCAACTATAAGAATTAATAAAATAAACATTCAGTAAAATTGTCATGTATCTAAAACTATTCGTTTTTGAATTACAACAAAATAAGAAAATCGCTACATGAGAAATCGAGTGAATATCCAATGTTGTAAAAATTTGAATTTCAAACACTCATAAAAATTTAATTTGACTTTCTTCTGGAATTTTTTTTTTTTTTGATAAAGGTAGACAAACTTATGAGGCATCTTGTATTACATTTTAAAATATTAGACTTAAAAAGAAAATTTTTTCTGAATTTCTAACTCAAATTAATTTGCAAATTTTCATAATTTTGGGGTATTTTGTCAATATGTGAACTTTAAATGCTTATAAAAAAAATTGTGATTTTTTTAGATTTTTAATTTTTTTTATCTGCCTTTGAAACAATATACTAGAATCCTTCTATTAAATTTTCAAGCTTTTTTAACCAACAAATAAAATTTTATTGATATTTATAGAAAAAAAAAAACTAAATAAATATAAATATTTTTACTTTTGACCCCCCAAAGTACCAATTAGATTCACTTTCCTATCAGAAAGGATACTGTTGAAGAAAATCTAAGCAGTTTTACTGTCCTAAAAGGCGATGACAGACAAAAAAAAACACATCATTGTAAAATCAATACATTCATCGTTTCACTCAGAAGTCTAAAAGAAAGTCTAAAACTTATCCATGAGATCATCTATATTTAAAGATTTTAGTGTACTTAATATTCAATATTTTTATTTGAGTAAATCCCTTAAATACATAATATTTAAACATAAAACGATAGTTTATACGCACAATAATTAAAATATAAGTTCCGTCAAGTTTCCGACAATCTAATAATATCCTGAACATACCATAGTAAAGTAGGTAAGTCGTTATTTTATGCCATGTGGACCCAAATTACTTACCATATAATATAAGAAACTCTAAATCGCTATATTATATTTATTTGATAAAATAATAAAACAGTGGTTATATATGTTACTTTGATTCAATACCTTACATTGAATCATATCATATTTTTTTTAAATTATGTACGTTTTGATATTATAATAATTAGGAACTTTTTCTTAAAATTTATACTTAATAATTTTATATTACCAAAAAAAAACTGTATATTATTTATTTAGTTTTATTTATATTTTATTCCACATTTATATTACTTTATTTTAATTTTACTAACCAATAGGCAATAATGTATCTAGAATTTAAACTCAATTACACACACTCTAACATCCAACATTATACACATTTTTTTTGTTTTCATATATTTAGGAGTTCAGATTAATTTTTCTTGTATTACCAATAAGAGGTTTCCTCAGTGGTGAACAGAGCTAAACTAACTGAATAAAAAGTGTCTGGTTGTACCTTGCCACCTTGGCCGCAAAATATAAATGTAAATTGTATTATTGTACTGGGCTACCAACCCGTACATTCAATAAATATATAATATAATCTGATTACAGAAAAAACCTTGACAATCGACAACTCTGCTCTTATATATCTTTTGAACTAAATTTCTCTCTTATAGTCTAATCCTTATAGACACTCACGGCTCACCTATGTTGAAAACTCAAATTTCATTCATGACTCATTCGTTTTCAATATTAACACAATAAGAGTAAGGAAAAAGATCCAGAGACCAGAGTACAGATGATCAGTGAGGGTACATCAATTTTGTCACAACACAAAAACAATATACATTGATTAGAAATGCTAAGATACAATGTTTATAATCAATGGTAGTATCCACTAATAGGTACTGACTACTGATATGTATTAATGTGGGAGTGGGGAGAAGCCCCTAGGCCAAGGCTCCGGATCCATCCCAGGTCTATATATATGACAAAATATTTGAAATGTGGAGATGTCATATGACATAGGAAATAAGTAGGTACAACATAATATTTGAATAATTTTTATTATTGTAGGTACCTACCTAAATAACAAAATGCACCATTAACACTAACTTATAATCAGTTGTTATAAGCACTAATAGTCGGTAATATAAAATAAATACATACCTAATATGCTTATATATATGTGGTTGTAAATTATTTTTATGTTATGCAAAAAGTGCATAGCACATCAACGTAAAGATTCATGAAAATATCACATAAAAAATCATTTTAATTTCAAAATAGCTTAATAATTATAATAATATATTCTAACTACAGTGCATAGTGTATAATGTATATTGCATATATAGTAGATATAACATAGTGTAACACATAAATGTAAGGCTAAATCTGTTTAAAATATACATTAGAATATTGTATGAAAATATTAGATATAAAAATAAATGTATGTAAACTATAGGTATAATAGCTTAATATGTGTGTGACTGGCGCGTTAAGGGTGTGATTTAGGTGCCTATAGCATTTATGCATTATTAATATTAAACTTTATGAAATTTAGTTAATTATTTGACTATCACGATATTGTAAATTATATTATTATAATCGAATAATATTATTAATTTAAATTTAAATTGGTTAGAATTGTTAGATTAATGAGTGTTTATTATAGTCTTTTTTGATAATATATACCTACGCCTTTAGTCAACAATAAAATCACAAGTTTAAGTGAAATTGATAATCCAACAGTATACAATCGCTCTGAACACAATCCAAATGTATATTTACTATTTAGTCAATATGAATAAATACTGATGAGTGATGACCGTTGTTGAAGTGAAATATGTGAATGTTATCATATTCAATTTTCAAACACTATATAATTACTATATAGGATAATAGAATATATCTATAATAATGATATATCGAATATTTTACAGATAACTCAACACAGCATTTATTTTGATGCCAAGTGTTTGCCTTTGATTACGGCCTGTGTGAAGGGCATCTAGCGGTAATTAATGCAGTTAAATAATGTATTTCATTTCATTTTTTAATTCGTTACATATACCTAATTATACATATTACATACGTACACTGAGAGCGCTAGGAAGTTTCTTCCTATGTCAAATAGCTGATATTTAGTGACAAACTGTGCTCAATCACTATGGACTCTGAAGACCAATTTCTATGATAATATAGGTACGGTTTTTAATAACCTGTACATAATCTTCAAAAGTGTAATAAACTAATAGCGATTCTGATGAGTTTAGGTAGTTGTTTTAATACAAAAGTAAAAACAAACGAATACGTTTAGTCACATCGTTGCAGTTAACAAAAACAAGATTATAAACATAGGGGAGAGCGTTAATCTCCCAAGTCTCTTTTTTTACACCAATGGTTAACACGCTTCACATCATAAAAAGTAACTGTATGAGTTATTTTGGGAAAATATCTTCATCAATAATCGTATAAAAACTCGTTGAAAAATATTTTTTTGATAAATTAATGTCAGGGGGATTTCAAATCCTTTCATCCTTTCATTTCTACAGCATTCCCCCACTATTTTTCAATGTAACTAATATTTATGCATTTTATTTTCATTCGGATCTCGATAATGGAAAATATATTTATAAATAAAACGAAATGTAAAAAAAAGTACATTTGCCGAATATAATAACTTTAGAATTTTCTTTTCTGGTTTGATTATTATACTAAATCGATAATATTTCCATATATTAAAAATAAACCATCGAGCGCACATTTAAAATTTAAATAAATTTATTATAATATATTACTGGAAAAAATAACCTTTCGGTATTAATTCAGTTTATCCAATATAAATGCTGTATAAAAATACATATTTTCAAACTATTTATTTTTATTTTTTAAGGATCATGGCCCTATCTAGAACCTAGAAACCAGCAGCAATAATTATTGTTTATATATTATGAAGAATGAAGATTCTCAAAATAAAGTAGAACTGCAATTAAGTTTTTAAATATTAATTACTGCTAGACTAATTGAAAACAATCTGAAAACAGCATATTATTTTACCTTTTACATGATTGTAACAAATTTGGTCTTTGAGTTTTTGAATAATTATTTCTAGCTTTGTGAACTTTTCAAAATCAGTGTCTGTTTGTGTGCAGGGGATACGCGTGATACGCACTTTTGGGGATTTCCACTTTACCGCCCGGAAAAGGGTCGCTTTCCAACGCTTCAATCGTCATCGAAAACTAAACTTTCGTTGCACGCGTGACAAAAAATATATTTATGTAAGACTAATATAAATTAAACTTACCAAATTTCGATTTAAAATAAAAATATGACTTGATATTACCATTTATCAATTATACTGTTGTGCTTTTCAAAAGGCAATCTATGTTATCATATGTTCATATGTTCATTTAAATATGTTTTATACTACGGAATCCCATCACACCATATAACAATGGTAATTGGTAGGCGTATATTATCAAAATACAATTCAACACATCAATGTCGTTGGTTTTGATTGAATATATACACCAGAAATCAAGGCTTTACATAACGAGTTAAAAAGTTAAAGTTAAGTTAAAAAGTTAATTTAATTTTAACTTTTTAACTTTTTAACTAGTTACTTTTGGATTTTCATTAACTTAACTTGCTAAATTTCTTTTTTAATTGAAGTGAAATAAACTAATTAATTTTTCATTTTAATAGGCAAGTTAAGTTAACTTTTTAATTTAATTATATTTCATTATTTCAGTATATTTTGTTTTCTGAAATAATGAGCGTCTTACTGTCTTAAGATAAAAGGATCACCCCGTAAGTAAATATAACATAATATGTAGATAATAGGTATTATGCGTTCAATATAATATCAATTAACATAATTTTCGCAAACAGATCACAGCCACCACACCATTTTCAAAAATTAATTTACCACTTACGCCAAACCGTACGTATGTATAAATAATAATACGATACAGCTTGAGGGCGACAGTGGTTTATTGGATAAGTTCACTGTGTACAATATAAAATAATAGATATACATAAAATATAGGATACCTGAACGGGTCATGTGCGATATGTTGGAGGGTGTGGGAGGGGTCGGTTGAGGGCTTTCACGTTCTGGAAACTGGCGAGAGTCAAGGAGAAAAATCGCTTAGCGTTTAGTGTCACGACGACGACGACGTCTACTATTGCCAATTCCTTGGAAAGTTTTGTTAAAAAATGTTAATACGTGCCAAAAGGCGAATCGCCTTTGGCAGCCCTATAGCCAGATCACGCCCTCGTGACACAACCCCCCCCCCCCACTATCGCAGAGACCACACTATCCATCTAACCCTTTCAGATCGTATACGGTGCGGTATTCGCAACAAATATATTATATTCGCTGCTGCTGTTGCAAGTGCCACGTCGTCGTCGTCGTCGTTATAATAATATATCGTTATTGTTATTGGCGCGAAAGCTGTCATCGGACCAAACAAAAAATTGCATATTGAAGGTACGATATATGCATTGTGTACAATACTGCCTGGCATTGTTCACGTGAAACTGAATTTTACATATTCGAGGGTCACGTCCTCTAGATTGATCACGTGTTCACCGGGGTGCGAGACTGGCTCCATTGAAAGCGATGAAACGGGTACGAAAAATAACGATTTCAGTTATCGATTAACACAACAATATTATATTATTAGGCCTATGATTTAATCGTCGTAGAAGACTGTGAAGTATCATCCATTAAATATTTATAAAATATATTATGCGATAAGAAAAACTAAACTTGTCTGACTGGATGGTAATCAACTTTTACGATACTCTTTATATACCACAGCATCACATTTTAACAGGCTGTAAAATTCTACACGTCTGCACACTATGCAAGTAAAATACATAGGACATTTCAAATATTACTCAACGATACCAGACATTTATTACCCAGACAATTTGTCAATTTTTCGGTGAAGTGTTAAATAGTTTTTTCTAGTTTATAATCACTAAATTCGTACATTTTAATTAAATAACTGGTATACGATCATAAGACAAAGAAGATGATTTTTAATTTAGTTAGGTACCTACAGTTGTAAAAGAAAAAAGGTGGATACCACTCTGCTGTACTGTAGGTTGCAAGTGGGTCAGACGTGTTAAAGATTAACCAAGAATTACAGTTTATATGGATTTTATCTATAACTAAAATAATATATTCATGAATTTCATTTATTTTTAAGTTTAATATATTAAAATGTTAGTATTACTTATATTATATCACTGCAAGTTCAACAATTATACAATTATACAAAATATAATGTTGTGTTGGTTGAGCTGAATTGTAATTGATTAGGTATAGATATTTTTAAATAATATAATGAAAAAAAGAAACGAGATAAGATATATAAATTAATTTTAATATGAATGGTCTGGTCGATAAGATTATGGAATAATGCTATTAGCTGTAAGTGCATTTAAGACTGGTGAAAGAAAGAAGATAAGGTGACTTATTAGTGAATTTAAATTTGATATAAAACTTGAGAGAGTATCGCGACACACATGTCGGCAGTTTTGAGTTCCGTGTGTGAATTTTTATGTTTTTTGGTGGTTTCAGCGTAAGATTTGGTTTTTTGATAGGTGTTGATGAATTTTATTAAATATACAGTCATTTCTTATGCATAAAGATGATGTACTATTAATTTTAAAAATAATATAATTTCACAATTTTAATTCAATGACATTATATCATTGTATACGAACAGCGATTCTGAGCGGAGACGGTCAGTCTTTCAGCCTATATTATAATTATATTCTTAAAGTACAATAAATTAACCAGATCATTATTCTTGAACTAATTATGAAATACCTTGTTATACATTTTAATCCTTAGGTATTTAAGCTTAACATTTTATAAATTTGCCATATACAAAATAATTTGTAAATTATTGAATATTTTGACGAATTTTGTCAAATTTTAAACTTTAAATGCTCATACAAAAAAATTTGTACCTGTATATCTTTAATATTTTTAGTTAATTATTGTTAAAAATATTAACTGTTATTATAACAACCTATGAGAAATCTTTTGTTATATTTTCAAGCTTTTTGACCTTACAAAAAAAAAATATTGATATTAATTGGAGAAAAATAAAAATAAAAAATTGTAAATATCTATAAATAGCTTAAGACGTGTATCCATATTTTACAAATATTATCATCTATAGAAAATAATAAAATCCACGTCTGGTGAAAATGTCAAGTAGGTATCTAGAGGCATTTGTTTCTGAATTACAATAAAATAAGATAATCGTTCGATGAAAATTCGTTAAATTATGGCTAAAATTAGAAAAATCAAAATATGTCGAAAAAAATAGTTTCACTTTCAGTAATTTTTTTTTTAATAAAGGTAAGGAAGCTTAAGAGGGATAATTTAGAGTGTATTGAATTTTCAAGTCTTATGTATAGATGGAAACATTTTTATAAATTTCGAACTCAAAATAGTCGTGATTTTTACGAATTTTGTCAAAATTCTAAATTCAGATGCTTATAAAAAATGTCCTTTTCCTTTTATTTTTTTATTTTTCCCGATGCTTTTAAAAACTGCTACAAATTGACGAATTTTCTTAAGTAGCAACTAGATTCACTTTCCCACCAGAAAATATACTGAAGTTGAAAATCGAAGGATTATATTGCGTATATATTATTACACAAAAAAAAACATACATAACATTTGCATATTTTTATAAGCCATTAGGTAAAATGTTTATAAAATGTTCAAATTAAACCCCAATATGGCCATATATTCCTAAAACATATTATTATGCACAAAATATTCTTTAATCTAGAAATATATTTTTTAATGCACTAAAAAATGTTGTACATCATAGGAAAATCAATCATCGAGAAAGCTTATCCAATTGGAGCTCTATTAACTATCAGTAAACATATTTAAAAACATAAAAATCCGTTCTCTAATTATAATGAAGAAATTCTTTACAAATAAAATCTATGATGCTACAGTATTATGTTTCTCATATTGCATTTTTTAATCATTCAAATATTCAAATGCGTAGGTATTATAATCTGATTATTATTATATATATTACTAAATATTAATATTCCCGTCAAAACAATAAGACTTTTTTTTTTTAAAGATATCTTACTCGTTTGACGTTCAGAAACTATATATTTAATAACAATGACAATTTTGGAATGTGATCTTCATTGTTCACATAAAATATAAATAATAAGTGTTAACAGAGCTGGCACATTAATATAAATCGTCAGTTTGAAAGAAGAATCTAGTACTTAGAATTCCAATTTAAATTCATTTCATTTTAAATCAGTATTAAATATGATTATTTATATAACAGCAATATCATATTATATACATATATTATTATATTAGTGAGTAATATTATGTGGAAACTGAAAATTGTATTCATAATTTGAATAAGTATAATATATTGTCTAATTCTTACACATTATTATTAAAAGCAAAATAAATATTACAAGCTCATGTCACATTCTCACTTAGAATAATAATATACATATACTTATTGATTGCAGTATACCTTTAGCCGTTGGGCTTTTTTTATGATTTGTACTGGAATTTGTATGCACATTTTGTCTATGTTACGATCAAAATCTGAAATGTGGCATTGTGCGAAGTACCTATAGTTTTAGTGATCAAGGTAGGAAAAAGTTTTACATTATCCGGGCGTTCTACACAATGGCCAAATAATAAGTGGACAAAGTAGATAAAAAATATTATTATAATTATAAAACTAATATTATTTGTACCACTGCCATGATTAGGTACATTGAAATGGCAATGAACTAATTATAATTATTTATTACTTTATTTGTATAATTTGAACCAGTAACCACTATTATACGGCTTTTGTGGTTGCAGAGTCACACAGAACTTTAGCAACCACGCTCTTGTAGTCGTGTGTCTTACATAAAGTTTTAGACGAACAGCTGCATCGGTCGTATCCTTGGCCAGCCAAATTGGACAATTTTCTCGTTGCTTGTCTTTGACTAATTTGTATTTGTAGTATTTCATTAGCCTATACAAACATTTTCTTGCATATTTTGAATTGATAAGACTGTACTCAATTTATGTAGTTTTACCACAAACGTTCCAATTTCTGTTGGATCTTGAGTTTAAACATTTATTGGCTGATCTTGCACAAAAAAAGGCTAGCAAAATAAATTTAATTAGATTTATTTTGGATATTGTAGTTGTATTTATTTCATATACTTTTATAATTTATGATGGTGTATAATGTCATCGTTGTGTCGGTCTTAAAATATGGCTCGTATTTTTTTCACATTACATTTATTTTAATATTTACTTACTTATACCTCCCTCTCCCCCAAACAATTTAACTATTGAATAAGGGTAGCGTAAATTAGATTTTCATAGTGTGGAAAAAACTCTAAGTCCGGCCTTGATCAGGTACTTACCTGTAGCACAGTATAGTAATTCTGATTGCAATTCTCAAGACCATATTTTCTATTATATTTAGTGTAAATTATTGCTGGTATTTTGACAGGTTTTACGGGTATAGTAGTTGATTCCCTGGTTCACCCTTATCCCCCCCCCACGCGTTTTATAATATTTTACAAGTATTTATATAATAAATTCAATATTGTAATATGAAGTCCGCCCTGGTGGTAGAATATTTATGTAATAATATTAATGAATATGGATTCACCGCCGATAAATTATATCAGAGCACCGGATTCGTGTTTTTATTTCGGTAGTTCGTTACGTACGCAAATATAACAATATAGGCCTGCGAGTACAATACGCGCAAAGGTCGACGGTGAGGAAAAAAATTGTCCTGCGGCTCGAATCCCGTGCCGTTCTGCCTACGAACTAATCGATATCGTATTAGTCAGTATAATATTATATATATATAAGTCCACCGCCGCCGTGATTAGAGTGGACGAAAAGGGGTAAACGCGACCGGTGACTGGCCAGGGGGGGGGAATTTTCACGGGGGGGTTCTCTGGGGGATGAAGGGGTTGTAGGCGGACTCACGCCCGCGGGAAGGCGGTCGACTTGTGGACGACGTGCGCTTGCGCGGCACGCACGCCTACGCCGGGCCCCGGTAAGTCCGACGGGGGTGGCTTCGACCCGGAGCTCGCGGGGGGGAACACCGCGACGTGCCCTGTTTTCACTCTGGCGAAATCCATTCCGACGACATTCGCTGGTCTGCAGCCGACTGCTGTCTTCGAGCTCACTCCACTGTCTCGCTGCACCGTCGCCACTTGGTCACTACCACAAGTCTTGCTCATCGTCTAGCCGTGACGACACGACTTATTACCGTCTCTGCAGCGAAGAAATTCGCTTCCGAATAATCCGGTAAATACGAGACTCTGCTCATCGTCGTCGGCGGCAGAAAAACGGTCTACCGCTGCAACGACCGTATTATGATAAATTATTAATAATATGATACAATTTATTAGTATTTAGTATTAGTATTATGCAATCAGAATTCATAAAATTATTATATCTTTGCAATAATCGTTTCAAATAGACTGTACCGGTCGCCGCCGTCGAGTTGTCAGTGGCGTAATTTCATATTTTCCCATATTATTTCTAATAACTATTGTTATCTGCAGCCTATAAAAAATGTCCTGATTTTAACCTTATTGTCACCAATTTAAGAGGGTATAAGGAGCTTATATATTTATCTTGTTGGTCAAACAATTATTATTAGTACATGAGTAGGTGCATGTTTTTATAAATACATCATCTGCTATTTTTTAAAAGTAAAATATGATATAGCAATGGATAATTTAATCAATGCATTTATCTTACGTATTTATAATAACAACAACAAATGAAAATCAGTATAATATGTATATTATAATGTTATTATGTATCTATGAAATCAATATAGTTATATAAAACAATTTAAATACATAACAAAACAGAATCATAATATCATATTTCAATGTTAAGTATAAATTCTGATCTAAACAACAATGGGATAGTATTTCTAACTCGTCCACCTTCCTCTCCCTCCCTGCACAGATGACGCCACTGTCACTGGCACGAGCAAATATAGCATTATATTATTTTCCATCTATTAATTTCTAAGTTCGTTTTTGCGACAAATGCTGTAACGAATTTTTATTATTATAAATATATTTGTTGTTGTTATCGTATTTTTTTATGAGTTATTTTTATTTGCCTCATATTATAAGTTGTGTTTCATTTTATTGACAATCATTCAAGCATATTATAATATACAAGGTACCTCTTGCGATAAACTATACGTCTCATCGAGTCCTGCAGAACCACGACGACGTGTATATATACATAAACCTTTGCAGGCACACGTTAAACGAAACGACGACGACGTATATAATATTATTAATATGTTGTGTCGGTACACTGCACCCTAAACTTCTCCAACACTCCCCACACGGCACACATCCCACTTACGACCCTTCTGTGCATTTCACCTTACTACACACGCGCACACACACACACACACATAATACTTAGTTACATGATTAGCGTATATCAATATCATAATATGATCGCGAATAGTTTGAAACCCGTTTTTTTCTCTTTTAACTGTTTTCAGATACAGCCGACAGCCGTCGCGATGAACTCCAAACCCGATGGACAACAGTCCAAGTACCAACTGTCCAAAGAAACAGCTGGCCTCCATTCAACGGGTAAATATTGATGACAATTATTAATTATAATTTAAATTATGATGTAAGGAGTAAGACTATTTCATAGTGCTATACTGCTATGACAAATTTAACTTCTGGAAAAAATACATTTTGTGCAGATGTTGAATGAGTGTTAGTATAGTAAATTAAAGTTTAGTATAGTAAGTGGTTATGGTAATGTTACCGTAATTAGTATAATGGTATGGATATAGTAATAATTCAGATAAATGTATTTATTGAGCTGTGTATACCAATAACGTGTTGAGACAGTTAAGTGATTAGAATATTATTATATATTAATATTAATATTATATTATATTTAGAATATTATTTCAACAAAACTCCTTTCTTATGTGCAGCTACCACTATACTTTCTGCCTACGCCGTGCATAGGTAATAATTATTATAATATGCCTTTCCAGTCCTACTAATATCATATTTAAGTCATTTCCTGTAATTATTAGAACGGTTTAGGAACTTAGGCTAGTATTTTTATGTTTTGTTTATTTTATATTATTTTTTATTATAGGTAGGTGCTTAGTAAAATATTGTCCTAATATATTAATCTAAAAACAACTTAATGTCAGTCGTTTGGTTTTTAATTGTGGGCGGCAAACAAAGTTGACAATTTATAATTTCATAAATCCCAATCGCCATTCTAATTGTATTGTTTGAAACCCTTTTTATTAATAAATTAAACGATGCGTTTATAATAACTGTCAAAACTAATGAATAAACATAATCAAAATAACAGAAATGTGTGCTTTTCAAACATAATATAAATAATATAGATATAATATAGACAATAGACGTTATAGTAGGTAGGTACTTCCATTTATACTTGGAAAGATATTATGATGTAACACTATAACACTGAATACTCATAATGTTTTTTTCTAAATAATATTAAAGTGGTGCTAAATGGGCACAAAAAGTATTCATTTGTGTATTTTGTTATAAAATAATAATATAATAGTGTGTAACTTTAATTATTATAGGTGAAATGTAAAAAATAAATGTCCTCATAAGTAATATTCAATTATTCAATTACCTAAATTAATAAAACAATATATTGTTATGTATTTGGTCTAGTAAAATATTTTATGATGTTGGTACACACTTGAAAATACATTTAAATATTATATAATAGTATTTCAGAGGAATTATATTATTATAATATAATATTATGTATAACATTATAGTTCTTACCTACATACTTTCTTAATTCTTACTTATATGATTTAAATTCAAACTAACCAAGTGAAGTAAACTTTAGTACTAAATCTCGTATAATATTAATAAATTAAGGGTTCTAGTACAATAGAACATGTATAGAAACGTTTATAATACTATTGGAAAACTTATGATTTATGCTAGGTAAAAGATAAGTCTCGCATTGTTATTGTTGTACTTTTTGAATGTTGTTGTATTATTGTGACTATGTGAGTTTCAATGAAAAAAAATACAATAAATATACCTACAATAAAAATTTCAGGACAGTCTTGAGTCTTTACAAACATGCCTATCTGATCCGTAGGTACAATAATATAACATCCATTGGTCTTCTAGATTTTTTAATTAAATTTAATTTATAGTTACATTATTAAACTTTTTATTACCTACCCATAATATTTCATATATACCTATTAATATTATTTAAAAAAGCATTGCTCTTAATATTTATATTAACTTTATATATTTACAAATTAACTTATTTAACTAGTTTTTCTGCCTTGTTTTAAATTTTACCATCGACATAGTATACAAGTACCTATACTAGTAGGTATAGGACATTTTAACTAATGTTCAAATTTTAAATACTGTGATAATAAATGTTATACATGCCTAATATCTACAGAAAATGAAAAAATTGTAAGATAATTTACAATATATTGTATTAAAGTATAGTATTGATGGACTTAAATCACACTGTTACCGACTGTCTTAAATTCCTCTTCAAGTCTCTAACAATAGTAATAACAACACGTTTTCAATATCATTTTCCATACCCATCTCAAACGTCTCAAAGAAAACCCTGTCTTAACAATGGAATATGGAAACATGTTAAATGTCTTTGTTAACTAAATATATTTCAATATGAGATTAATCATATTGACAACTTTTACTTGAGTAGGTACTTTTAAGTTTTAACTTTATAAAATGTCAGTCACGATCAAATCCGTTAAATTGAATTGTTCCAAATAGTGTACGAAAATTTAAAAAAAAATTCAATTACAAAATCAGTACTTTTTTATGTAACTTGATACTATTAATTTCACAATTTTTAAAAAGGACTTAAATATAACTATATACGTACCTATTTATCTTACGCTCTTAAGTATTTATATACATATACATTATAGTTTGTATAAAGTAGATTTACTTTATATAGGTAATATTATATGTTTAAAACAGGGCTTGCAAAAGTTATAATAACGTTATGATTATAACACTATATTTGTCGAAAAACGATTAAAACTTGTAAACGTTATTATAATGGAAGCGATAATAAAATATAATTAAATACCGCAAAACGAAACATACCTATAACGATTAAAAAAATATATATTATATATATCATTAAATAAAATATAACCCAAAGTGTAATTTATAGAATATCATTAAACGAAAAAATTTAAAATCCAATTAATTTAAAAGTTATATTAGTTTCATAGAAATATTTATTTCATGCATACCTACATTAGAAATGATTATACTATATTCGGTATCTGGGCCATTAGTTGCCATTATTAATACATTTAATAGGTATTAACACTATTCTAAATAACGATAAACGCAAAACTTGAATAACGTTTGAATTCTAAATAACGATAAACTCAAAAATTGTTTAACGTTTTGATTGTAAATAACATATGACGGAATTTTTTTTTCAAATGCAAGCCCTGGTTTAAAATAACAAAATGTACATAAACTGTAATTCACCAAGACTATATTCGTGATACAATTTTCGTATTTCTTTCCGACCTCTCTTTGTTGGTTTAACCGACATAATATTCTCATGTGGAAATAAAACATAAATATGCTTTATCGGAGTCTCGTACATGATATTAAGGCAGTGCACACGGGATTAGGTCACAGGCTTACACTCACACATATATATTATAAAATGTACACAAATATCTTTGTGGCAACAAATGTGCTTTGCATCATTCCGTGCAATGTCCCGTTTCGTATCCCAGCAACGGTTACCGCGATAGTTCTGCCTTTTTCGGGCAAATCCGATTATATTTCATTTGCACGCTTCCACAGTTTTGTGCACGTACTTTATATTTGAAAAATCAGTTTGCCAAAAAGATAAATCAGTTTTTGAGAAAGTCCTGTTCTAGTATATTGTAACTTGAACCGTGTAAAGAAATTCTATGTATTGATTTATACATTATATGGTACCTGATGCGTTTCAGTTCACTTACAACATTTATTTTTCTTGCTAAAAACCAAATTTATATTTTTATGAATTTTGATGTCAATGAATATTAAATTTAATTATTATTACTTGGTATTGCTAACTATATGAATTATGTGAATTTTCTATGAAAATTATTTAGTGGAAAAAATATTTTTATTTTGGTTTAACAACCATAAAATAATTCAATTAATATCTTTGGAGCTAATAAACGTGCTATGTTCATTATTTATATTCAATAGAAACAATTATCAATATTTTTGTATAATATATTCCTATATGGGCTATATCGTGTTCGACTTAGTTTAATGTTTATAGTTATAAGTTTACAGGATCTGTAAAAATATATAACTTGGTAAACTTTATATTTTAAATCAGTCCAACAACCCTCTTCTAAAAACCCGTACGTGTAGTGGGAATTAACCAACCAACCACTCTCCAACTGGATAGAAATAAGTATAAATTTACTATAATTATTAATATCGACAATAAATTTTATTGTCACAAAAGAATGAGGGAGATGTGCTTCAGTAATTCTTATGTATAATAATAATAATACTTAGGTAATCTGTTATTAAAACTAACTAGGTATACATTTAATTTTAAAAAAATCACAATTACAATTATTCATATAATTAATTTTATAGGATTAATCAGGTTAGTGATTAATTAGGTACGTGCGTGTGAGAGATGCTTAATAACAACAGAAATAATTAATAATTTTATTTTAAACGTATATAATATTTGTTTGTTTTTATAAAAAAATGTACATAATATATTTTAAATTGTTTTATTATACGTTTATAACTTTATACAACACTTCAACACTTGTCTATGTTCGTTTACTTGATATTGCTATTGATATATTATGTATATTGTATATACAAGCAGATATTGTAAACTTTTAAACTTTAAATTGTATAAAGTTTTTGGGGAGTGACAGAAAATTCATCAATTCATGAGTGTTAAGAAAAACGTCGTAAAAAGCTGATATTAATTATAATAACGAGTTCGAAGTTAAACCATATAAAATGTCTCGAAAGTTTTTAATAAAAAAACAGGCAATTTTACCAGGCTTAAAGTTTGAGAAACTTAGTTTTGTTAAAGTAGGACAGAAACATAGACGGTGGAATTTTTTTAACGAATTAATGAATATAGGTATAGTAGGTACTGTCAATATTACTTAGAAAAGTTCAGAGAATACAAATTGAAAAGCAATACCTATTGGATACTCAATTCAATTTATTATAACAATATAATATACTGAATAAAACATAAAAACATCCAACCTTTTTTATTCGATGTAGTACCTACCTACGTCTTAAAATACAATAATTGAAATTTCTCGGGTTATTGTAACTTTAATTAAACAGATACCGTAGTCGACTTTGCATTACAGCACTTCTTTTGAATCGTTAATGAGCTACTCGAAAGTCATCATCCAAATACCTACTTGCTATCGTTTATTTTTCAAAGTTCAGTAAACAACGATTTAAAGCCTCAAGTACAGAATATAATATTCTATTTGCAAACAAATTATATTGACTTAGAGAACGACATGTCACCTTACAATTAAATTAAAACTAAAAGTTAACAGAAATAATAGTGAGCGGGAGGGTAATGCATATACACGATTACACGAAACAATTATCATAATATTATTAACTCGTCGGTGTAACCTAATCATTATAGTTGTAATAATATCTTGATATCATAATGATAATATGTCTGTACAATTTTCTCGTTTATTCGATCGTGTAATAATAATAATAATATGTTATTATACCTATTTGTATAATAAGAATCGTTTCTCGTGCGTATAACGCATGCAAGACCCATCTCGGACCCCGAAAGGCCAGAGAAAAGTGCGGGACGCGGGTGCAGTGTATATGATAATTTATGTGTAATAATATCGAAGAGATTATGCAGTTGACGACCAGATTGCAAGTCTTGTTTATCAATGACGAAAATGACGAGGGTGGTCTGGTATACCCGAGGGTCGCGTATGCAGGCGATTCAAGGGCCGCGTGTGCATATAAATATGACTTTTTTTCGCCTTTCCCCGCAACAACGTATCGGATAAAAGACCTAACCTATGCCGTAAGTGAAATGTTTATGGCGCGTGCACCAAACCGAAGTGTGTGTGTGTGTGCATAGTATCTTTTCTTATTCCTTTGCTTTTTTTTTATTATTATTATTATCATCATCCAAAGTCTCTCTCTCTCTCTCTCTCTCTCTCTCTCTCTCTCTCTCTCTATCTATCTCTCTCTCTCTCTCTCACTCTCTTTTTTTCGCGTTTATCTTTTCCCATCAATCTTGCACAAATCCTCGTCGATGAGGGTTACCGGCGAGTAATTTATTAGACTATCAAAACCAAAACCTCTTTTATAGTGCGAAAACACTCGCGACCCAAAGTCCCCGGTGCGGTCCCGGCCGCCCCTACACCGCCCCCGTCTGGAGGATTATTGCCAGGTCTTGCCGCATATACAACCGACCCCTCTTTTATATTAATATGACTACTTACTGCCGGCTTAATGTGTCTTTTATTTACACGCCATGATTAATTGATTTTTTCGGCGCGATCGACGTGCCGTTTGAACCGCGAATAACAAATGACACGTGCTCTTGCCACAAAATACCGATACCACATATTTTTCCTCTTAAGACTGCGTCTTACTGATGTCATATCGCTTATATAATAATAATACAGTTGTATCCAAACACCGAACACTATTTTTTACGTGACTCACAATTCATTATAAATGGTAGGTACCTATATAGTTATACCTACTCATACTCATACCTTCGGTTAATGGTGATCGTATAATCATTGTCGTTGCCGTGTTCGGTTAGGTTTTCCCTTTAAACAGTAAAATTTCGTCTGAAACGTATAATGGTCATGGGCACAGTAAAAAATACGATCAATAGGTATAATAATATAATATTATGTAGGTACTATTGTCTATTACTATTGTCAGAAGGAACTTCCGGTAGCCTGTTTGACAAATATGTTGAGTGATTGTTGCAAGCGAAATAATATTACATAGACTACATACTAGACATTTTCGTACTAATTTGAAGGGTTGGCTTTTGTCTCGAAATAGATTTATAGTCCAAACTTAATACCTACGACGGCTACCGTACACCAGGCGATTATGTGTATAGATAGTCTCTTTGAAAATTAATAGTAGTTCGGTCGAGCATAATATAATATATATACGATTTAAACATTTTACGACATCGGACATGTCTCGAACAAAACACGTGGTGTGACCCAAAACTCTATGCCGCCATTCGTCTAGGGCCCTAAATTTATCTTCGTCGCATTCCAGCCGATAAGTCCTGCATGACATTCCGCAGCGCAATGAACCGATTGATGATGGCTGTCAGGAAATCCGATTCCTTTGCCGTAGATGAACCAAGATAACCTAATAACCACCGCGGACGGTCGTAACGGTTACATTTCTGGACTTTTGTCCTAAAGGTATACAATATCGTGTTTGAGTGACGTTTCGCTGGCGAACCGTGATGTATCGGTCGTTCTAAATTCGAATTTATTTACCACTGATACAGTTAATTAAACTGCCCAGGCTACGCAATTATTTATCATACGACCCGGAGATCGTCATAAAAGATTTTCTAGGCGATTTAATATTAATAATGGTGTGCATTTTGTTGAAAGTTTCGAGTTTAATCGTCCAGTAATGGCGGGACGTCGTGAATGTTTGCTGATGTAGGTATATTAGTATCGCATTGTTGGACCGAAATAAAACAATTCCAAACAAAGCCAAAAGTTTAATTAAAATTAATTATTTTATATCATATACCTACCTAATATTAATATTATTATTAAGTATGATGATTTATAAATTATAAGTAATTTTATCTGTGTTTAGAAAATAATCACATACTTTCGTAATGGCAAAAAAAGTTTCAAGTGCACACAACGATTAATAATTTCTTAACTACAACAAAAAAACTAAAATTATTGTCCTTTGTGAAATATCAAATTTCATAAAAATTTGAAATTCAAATTATATAAAAAAAAAATTATGCATATATTTTATTTTTGATATTTTTTAATGGCGATGTGAAAATCTTATGAGGATTCCTTGTATTAAATTTTCAAGTCTGAGCTATATAAATTGAAAATTATATACATTTTTAACTAAAAAATAGTTAGAAAATATTTGTGATTTCAACGAATTTTTTCATGGTTTATAAATAAAATAATCTTTTTAATATGTTTAAATTACAATAAAAAAATCTTATTTGGGATCTTGTATTAAATTTTTAATCTTTTTGGCCGAGTTGAAAATCAAAGAATTTTTACTGCTTACAATAGTGTAAGAACAATATTTTCAATACTTGTTTTTAGTGCATACTCTGTGCTAAGCCCCTTCATTGCTCAAACCCTTTGACCTTCACGATTTAAAATGTTATCGGAGTACCCACTATAGTTAATTAATGTTTAATAGCTGATTGATGATTGAAAGATTATTATTATTAATCCTCGATATAATGTCGATTTATGAGTCCAGTTGGTTAGTTATATAGTAACACTCATAAATTATAACTAAGATAAATGAGATTTCACAGTCGTAAAATAATAACATATTTTTTCGTCGGACCATACTGAGATAGTGAAATTATACAGCAGCTGTGCACGATAGTATCATGAAGGCACCTTACTATCTTTCCATTACTAACTTGTTTTAGTTTACATTTTTAATCCCTTTCCAAAACTATTATGTATCCTCCTGGAAAATTATAATTTTACATCATAATGCACGTTACAGTTTTAATGAAAACACTATAGTTTATGTATACTATTCTAGCTGTATTACAAGGAGCTAACCTCGCTTGATCTGACCGCCACTGCTATAAATGCCTATAATATAGATATGCGGTGGTTGAGCTTGATTCAGTGGTTTTTAATTTTTTATCCCGTTTTGGAATTGAACTATTGATAAAATATTAACATATTATGCTTGAAAAAGTTCAAAACACATTTGACACTCTCGTTAATGATTCCTCATTTGTATAATATGATTTTGTGAATAATACTAACAGCTTGCTCATACGATATAACGAGGCACATTATTTTATCGTTAGATGCCAGGCGGCTACATTCTGATGTATACAGTGATGTTCGCATCATTAATTCGTAATTAGTAAATAAAACAAATTCGAAAACCATAAACTGCTAAGTCAAATCGATTTTAAAGAACATAAGTAAGCATACGTGGCATTAGTAATGTCAGTTTTTCACACATACCTACCTTTATTATACTTTATATTGAATAAAATAGTTTAGAATATATATGGGTACCTATCCATTCTTGTCGGTAAATTTTATTATAAATCGTGTGTTAACATGGACTAAGTGATGTGTTGACGTGTTATGATTACATTTATAAGCTAAGCTATTATTGTAATCTCAAATATAGTTCTTATTATTTTCCATACAATTATTATTCGCGAAACCCATCGTTTGAACCCATGTCGATTTCGCGCCCAATGGACAACAGCCTGTTCGCGAGGTCTCGTTCTGGACTTCGTATGTAGTACCTACATATAGTATCTTCCCTCCACCGCTGTCTCTATAATATCGCCTTTGTGTATGAGATCAACGTCGCCGCATAGATCGTTGGTCGTAGCCAATCCATAAAGTAGGTTTACCTAAATAATATGTAAAAAAAACTATATTACACCCTCCCCAGTCCCAGTGTCTCGTGCATTATTAAGAACCTATATTGTAGTTATGTAGGTAATCATAATTTATTATATAAATTGTTATTAGTGTTTGAAAGTTTCATAAAATATAAAAAAAAAAAATTTATTACACCTTATATAAGTTTTATTTTTTATATTTTAAGTACATTTATTACTCATTACCTTTATAAATGTATAGACTACGATATTAGGCTTGTAATATTAGTCACAATAATTTATTATAGTACGATCATTGCATCGTCGTTGACGATAAGCCGTTTCGTGCAAACCGCTTTCTAATATTATATTTTTCATAATGTCAATAACTATAGCTACTAATCATCACTGGTGGACTATATTACTAATTATTATTAATTTATAAATAATTAAGTATCATCAGTATTTAAATTTAAAAATACATTTTATGTACCATGTTATTGTGAACAGCCCGGTGTTGGGTAATTACTATAGTTATTTCATTTAGACAGATGCCTGTAAAGGCACGAGATAGCGATATTAATTTTATTGAAATATTATATTAGTAGCTCGGTTTTTAAGTTGTATAAAAAAAGTGTTGAGTAGCATCAGACGACGTGATGGCGACAGGCGTATAATACGATGATATTACGTTATGGAGATGGAAGAGAACGACACACACAGAGGCGACGGATTTTGATTGACGTACGCGTTTTATCTGCTCGCTTGCAGGTTATATACGTATTATTATTATTATTATTATTATTATTAAAAAAGCCGCCTCCTATAGAGTATAAAAATAATATAATCGTTTTAAATTTACCCTTTTGTCACCGGGCTCCACTGGCAGATAACTTTCGAAATGTCTGAAGAAAATTTTTACCGTACCTACCTAATGCATATTATTAAACTACGATGATGGGTATTATAATATTTTTCCGGACTTCAAGTATTCATTGCGATCGTGTTACGATAGAGACAGAAGCCGACGAGTGAGAGGTTTGGATGCGGTAATAATAATTTGAATATTATCGCACACGTTCCATCATCAGCCGATTTAAGCACTGAATTGTTTTTCCAACTATAAAATGGTTTTAGATTCTGAGCTGAATTTATTGATTTTAGAATGAATAGTGTGTGTTTTTTTTTCATTTTTTGTCCATGTACACGATAAGTAGTTAAAATAGTGCTTAGATTTGCTACTTCAGTATCTTTTCCGGTGGGAAAGTGAATTTACTTGGTACATTGGAAAGTCAAAATTTAAAATTCCTAGTATAGTTTTCAAAAGCACCTGAAAAAAAAAAAAAACAAAAAAAAAATTAAGATAAAATGGGAACGATTACGCGAAATCGGTTATCGACAAAATCGATTTTAGTTTTTGGTTGAACACCTAAACGAATGACCGTACATACATGACATTTTCACTGAATGTTTATACTAGAATTTTCAATACACCATACATTTTTTAAAATTATTTTGAGCTATTTACGGACAGTTTAAGAATCCAATTTTTTTATTTTATAATTTTTTAAAAATCAATAAAATTGTATTCGTTTTGAAAAAAGCTTGAAAATTTAATACAATATAGACTCTCAATATATTATTACAATGGCAGTTGCAAAATATTAAAAAAAAAAATAGTCACGATTTTTTTTATAAGAATTGCAAGTTAAATAAAAATGACGAAAGTGTGCAAATTATATTGAGTTAGAAATTCATAAAAATTATTCTTCTTAAATCAAAGATTTAAAAATTTAATACAAGATTTCTCATACATTTATCTAACTTTATCAAAAAAAAAAAAAAATGTCTATACCTAAATCAAATTAAATTTTTATGAGCATTTAAAGTTCAAAATTGTATAACATTGGATATTCATTGTTCACTCGATTTTTCATGTACCTAACGATTTTCTTAAATTGTTGTAATTCAAAAACGAATAACTGTGGATAGGTACTTGAAATTTACACGGTACACCATAATATTATGTTTATTTTATCACTTTCTATAATTGATAGTTTTTATTTTCTCAAAAAGCGTGAAATGAAATTTTAATACAAAGCTCCTGATGTATTGTTACATAGCAGTTAGAAAATTTTAAAAATACATAGGCATAATTTTTTTTATAAACAATTAAAATTTTCGAATTTTGACAAAATTTGTTAAATTTAATATTAAAAATGTTTTAAATGTTCAACTTTTATAGCTAATAGGATTGAAAATTTAAAACAAGGTTCCACGTATGTGGTTATTTTGTAACCAAAAAATCTGAAAAAAATACTAAGACACAGTTTTTTTTTATAGTTATTGTATGTTGAAATTGGACAAAATTAACTATTTAAACGAAGAAAAACGATTTTAGTTTTGTGTTACATTTATAAAATAATTTTCGTGGGTACTGGAAACTTTTAAAGTATATTATTGCATATAAATATGATAGTAAATAAATAATAATTCAATTTAACCAGTTACCTTATTAATAATTACAATATAAATATAGGTTGACAAACCGTCTCCGCTCAAAATCGTTTTTCGTAATATTATATCATTAAACTCAAATTTGTGTGACAACAGTAGACAGTAGTTAGACAAAATCAACAGTTGGTTAGTAAAAACCGTACAATAAGGTGTAATATTATAAATTATAATTGTGTATAATGCAGAGCATAACGAAGTAGTATTTGTTTTACAATGATGTGTGTTATTGTCATAACTCATCATTTTAACTGCAAATGCTTATAAGCTTTTATAAAAACGTAGTAGAAACCTTTATAAATTAAGAGTTTGGTTTTAGTATCTTCCATGATTACAGAATTATCCGCTGTCGTTACAATCTTGATTTTCTTAGAATCGAGTATCGGTCGTTAATTGGTCGTTGATCGTTTAATTTTATTTTATTCGGTACCTACATTTTTGTTGTAGTGTTGTCATTTTACAGAATAATACAATAAGGAAAAACCCATAGTAAATACTACATTTTTTGGAGTTATACGCAATTTACTTTTAAACATATTAATTTTTGATAAAAATAATAACTATTTCAAATTAATAAAAATAATTTGTACATTTCTGGTTTCATTGCGTAAGTTGGTTGATAGAACACTTAAATAGCTTTAAGATAAAAAAAAAAATTAAAATTAAAATTTTGATTATTTTTGAAGATACATAAAAAAATTTGTGATAGGTTTGGTTTTGATAAAAAAAAATTAACTGCCCATAACTTAAAAATAAAAAAGTTAAACTCACTCTTTAAAGGGTATTTCTTCATCATTTTGGGTATACTTTCATATGATGTCGGCGGGTCACTTCACCCCAGGACACACTGTATATTACATTTTAAGTAAAGTTTTTTGTCCCAGCAAACATTTTTTTATCAATATTTATAGAAAAAATATGTTTAATATATGAATACCTACCGATGTATACGTCTTTAGTTAAAAAATCATTTAATTCCTTGAAATTCCACTCAATATTCAACAAATATATGAAAATATTTACACAGGAGATAGGTATAATACATAATAAAATATTATTTATTTGTCATACAAAATTCATTCTACGTTTTTAAAATTCCAAGCATATTAATATATTATTATGAATAAAAATATAACAATATTAAGATAAAAGTACAATTTTGCCATTATTTATGTAGTTTATATATAGGTAGAGAAACATTTTGATGTTCATAAAAATAGCATAACTTTTTTCTTTATTTTTTAGTTAGTCCTTATTGCATAAAATAATTTAAACATAATACTATTTATAAACACATTCTCTTAGAACTAAATCCATTATAGTACCTAATGAAGAAATTCTTTTCATGGTATGCTTGGTATGCTTTCTTGGTATGCTTCTGATAAGCGAGACTGGTGTTGTTACTTTTTAAAAACACTATTATAACAGTGTTATAGTTTTTATCAACCTAATATGAAAATAAACTATTTAAGCAGAGTTATTTTCGGAATTTTTTCCTGATATTTCTAATATTTTTATTAAAAAAGTTTTTTTTATTTTTAAACTAGAGAATTGTACAATCTGTAAGTTAAGGTTTACAATAAGCACAAGTGAAGAAAGAATTAGAAGAAAAAAACAAATAATATGGTTAACATAGAAAAAAAAGTAACCAAAAATGAAAAAACTCAATATTTTCGAATGGATATAATAATAAAAAGTATTGTTATTAATTATACTAAAAGTATAATAAATCTATAAAAAAAATTAACTGTTCAAACATTTTCAATTAATTTCACCCCTCTATAAGTATTTATTAATTATTTTTAAATAATCAAATTGAAAAAAAAAAAATTCTGGATACTTACAAGTCAAATAAATCCTTGTTTTATTATTATTTGTTCCTTAACATTTCATTGATTCCAAACAATAGATATATATCATATTTCTAGATCACACGATCGTGTAGGTACTATGTCTATAAAATAACAAGTTTCATATATGTATATTATAGCAGTAGGTATTATATTTTAATACAACGTTAAAACAATTGTAATGTGTTTACAATATAATATTATCATTTGATACCATATTAATATACAATAACATCAAGAATCACGATTCCGTCGACGCACTCGACGCAGCCATTGATTAAATTGCATTTAGAATATATATTATTATTTATTTGATACCTACAAAAAAGTTTAAATATACATATTTACACATATAAAGTCATTCTAAGTAAATAAAGAATAATTATCGATATATTTCAATATTTGTAAAGTTTATTTTTAGCATTCTAACTGAAATGTGCACACTACACATAGATACCTATTATAAATGTATAAACCTTTTTTTTGTTGGTTTATTATTATAACATATTCTCAATGTTTTTTATTTTCATGCATAAAAAAAAGATTAGTAGGTAGGTAAGAACTTACTGAAAAAATAAATAACAATAATATAATGAGTAGTCAAATTGTAAAATCATTAGGTTTGATATGTAATTAAACGTATTACTTTCATTTTGAAATTGTGAATCAATCTAATTTCTTATAGGTACATATCTATGAACTTGACGTTTTTGAAATTATTTCAATGCCTAAAAATGCCCTCACTGTAAACCATACGTCCATACATATATTTATTATGTATGGTGTGACAGTCCACTAACGTTTAAAACATAAAATTAAATAGTTACTCTACTAAATAAAAATTTACTATGATAATATTATTATGGTTAATAAAATTTAATTTATTGTATGGTAAAAATAGTTTGGCTTAAGCTAAATAAATTGGAAGCATTTGAAAACAAACAATTTTTTTCTCTTACACAGCAATCTCTGGTTGTTCTCGACGTGGCCATATTATTTCCTTTACTATATGGTTTTATTAAGGTGTAATTTTTTTTAATCCCTAAAAATCGATTATCGTTTTATTAATATTATTATTATTATATGTGTACCAACAAGAATCTTTATATTATTTCGTAGGTTTTTTTCTCAACTATAAATCGCTTTGTGCACATCTGGCCCGATGATGTGCGGTATCTTAAAATAATGAAAAAAGTTCACAACAAGAATAATATCCAGTCATATCACTGCGGTGATCTTTTCATATTTTGCTCTTTTTTTGACGTACTATGTCAACGCTCTCTGTTTCGGGCGTCGAGCGTCTATGCGAATAAAAAAAATACTTTCCCTCCAAATTGAAGTGACACGAATAAAACCTCTGTAAATTGTTCAATATAAACAACACACATCGACAACGAAACGCGTGATAGCGTATAAAATTACACTATGGTAAAATATTATGTCCTCAGGAAAATAATGTAATTTTTCTTCAATTTATTTTTCAATTTGTATATTTAAATAGAAACATATGTAATGTGTATATAATATCATATATATTATTATTAATTAAACAATTAGTAAAATGTGTGCTAGTAGGACGTTGTGGAGTCTACAACTGGCACTATTTAAAAGATTTGAATATTCAATGTTTTTATTAATTTTATTTTATTAACATGTTAAGCAGATGGCGTGACCAATTTAATTTAAGACGATAAAGAGAATTGTCCAGTAAATTATACCTAGTTAATTAGTGTAGGAAAATTTCATGAAATTTAAAAAAATTAAATATTTCAATTTTTTAATAAATTTTGTTTTATTTTTAAATAAGTTTTATATTTACATATAATTGTCATAAATTATTTTCATAACTGTATGGTACCTATATGTATACCTAACTTTGGTATTATATATTTAAAATGGTATTCAACATTTTTAAATATTTTAATGTTTTAATGATACAAAAAGGTATACAATATTATACATGTATATTGTAAATCTATTGAATTCTGACATTAGAATTTAGAACACTGAACACTGTGCTAAAAAAATAAATAAATTGTGTTTTTGTGTTAAAAAATATTTCATACTTCAACCACTAATTAAAATGTTGACAATTATATTTTATCTTCGAGAGTACATATTGTTGTTTTATTATTCCGTTATTGTTATAAAAACGTATTGTGTGACCACCCACAAGAATCGGATAGGCTTAAGCACTGAGCATAATATTATTAAATCATAATTTTTGACTATTTTAATATTTTACTGTAGTACATTTTTATTTTTAATATACTGTTTGTATGATTAAATGGTATACTTACGAACACATTATGCACTGAGCATAATATTATTAAATCATAATTTTTGACTATTTTAATATTTTACTGTAATACATTTTTATTTTTAATATACTGTTTGTATGATTATATGGTATACTTACGAACAGTTCAAACAGTTAAATTAGAAGCCATATTTTGATAACTAGCAACTGGATTCGCTACATATAGGGTGATTCACCAAACATGCGCACTACCTATACCTTTTTCTTTAATAAAACAGTTATTCAAAATATGAATTTTAGAAATTTAGAATTTTTAAATAATATTCTCAAAGGCAATATTTTGAAATATTGAGAATTTTTGTACCACTTAATGTGTGTGGTGACTGAGATACAGCTAAGACTTTTTTTGTAAGAAACAGAATTGTTTACTTAAACATTTTTTTGAAAAATGTAATGTACTTATCTAAATTAAAATTAAAACGACTAATTTCCGACTTATTAAACTTCATATGGATACTAAATAAATATAATAGTTTGTGATACTAACACAGGCGCCGGCTATGTTTGAACAAAAAATGTAAATACAATGTTTGTTGAGTAGTGTTCACATTAGTTATTAGTCAGAAAATTATTAAATATTGTAAAATACCAATATACAGTGAAAATTCTGAATATCGGACACACATATTTTCAGTCATAAATTGCTAATATTCCAACTATATTGATTATTGACTGTTTTGTATCATATAAAAATTAAAAATATTATAGTGTCAAATAATATATTGTGATTGATAGACGACGACTACTATCGATGCCAGTCGGTGACAATTAACAAAACAAACATTAAATTTGTGTAAATTAAAAATATCATTATAATAGTTAATAATATGCCCTCGTCCGCCAGATTAATGCATTATAATTGGATATTCACAGGTACATTAACGAATTATAATAGAACTATTTCCTTATATGGTTGTAAATTAAAAACAAATAACCATAGGTACTTAAAATGTTCAAGAAAATGCTTATTTCATCATTTTCTATATACGATGAAATTTTTCAAAATATGTTGACTCGTTTTGAGCAGGACATTTTAAATTTTAAATTTGTTTTTAGTTATTTTTCTATAAATATAAACAAAAATGTTTTGATTTGGTCAAAACGCTTAGAAATTTAATTTTTACCCGAAATCGACTTTTACGATTTTTCATGGGCACATCATAACATTTCTAAAAAGGCAAAAATCGTTCTGTTCAGATTATATAACTGGTCCAGAATATTAATGACAGATTAAAATACATGTACTTACATTTAGATCTTAACTTGGATTATTATATAGCTTGAAAAGAAAATAACGAATTAGTGACAGTTTGGCTAATCGAACATTTTTTTCAAAAACACCACTCGACTGAGCAAATATCAACGGTTATTTAATAATAAGTTGAGATTTATTTCCAAATAAATTGATGTCATATTAAATCATTGTATAAAATACTTGCGGTATGCATCTAAAATAATAAAGAGATACTCTCATCGGTAACAAAATCGACCATCGCTGACAATCAGAATCTTATCGGTCCCATCAACGGGAACATAATATTATATGGTATATTCTTACACACGTCACATACTCTTCGTCTTGTCTCTCTCTGTAGTCTTTCGTCACGATTAATTCCGTTGGACACAAAAAGTTGTAGTATTACTCTGCGAAGACATATTATAATATGGTATAATATTTTATATATTTATATAATATTATAACATAATCCTTCTGCAGCAGACATTGATCTCAACGATCTCGCGGGTAATCATTCCGGCGCATATAAATTGCTGCACGTCGTCGAAATCCTTTAGCGATCTTTATGCAGTATTACACACGATTTTATACGGTCGCCGAATGTGAAGAATTCCTATATTTGTGTCTCTTCTTCTGCGTCTCGGCGTGCGCGTATTGTCGCAGGCACGCCGCCCCTGCATCCGATCGCCACCCTTGGTCGGGCACAAAACGGAGTGCAGCGGCAGCCCCGGACGTTTTGCAAATAAGGGTAAAAAATAAACACACGCTCGCCGCACATGTATATCATATATACATATATATAGTGCACGTGCGGGCTACGAGAGCGAGTGAGGGACGTGCGAAGGGGTGAAAAATTACTTTTCTCTGTTCAGCAACAGATGTTCCACATCCGCGAGCGACCGAGCGCGCGTGCTCGTCCCGGTCTATATGCATTCCGAACCGCAGTTGTTTTGATGGGGAAGAAAGAAAAAATGTATATATAAAATCCCTTTTGTTATCCCTCCGGGTTATTGCGAATTCCTGAACACGCGTTAAGCTCTTTAATTAAAATGCCTGCCGTTCTTGGGCTCCGCGATGTACATGTATAATAACGCCCGCCCGCGTGTATACGCATTTCACATAAAACAGCCCCCGGTTCGCTAGTGTTATATATTGTTGTATCGATATAGTGAAATAATAGCATTGCAGGCCGTCGTCCTTCACGAGCGATGCGAACAAACGCCACTGCCGCAACATGGTCGAAAATCTATTATATAGGCTGTTAACACTATAAATGACAAATTTGGAATTTCCATTACGATGGTTAGTCAAATGATAAAAAAAAATTCGAAGTGCTAATTAAACATTTATTATAGTTTTAATATAATAATAAATTGAGTATCTAAAACCATTCGTAATGTGAAATATTTTCAATTTAATATCTATTCCTACTAATATCTAATATCTATATATTATAGCATCTAAAAATTCCTGTTTTCCCTTTTTATTTTGTGTTTTCTTATCCTTAAGAAAATAACTACTATATATTTTTTTTACTATTTACTTCCAATAGGGTATCAACATAGTGTACCATTCACCCCCCCCCCCAAAAAAAAAAGATATTTAAGTTGAAGATTGATGTATTAAAAAAACTCTAAAATGTCACATTGACATAGACAAACGAAAAAAAAAAAATGAAAACCAGTGAATTTGTATTTCAACTTAAATTGTTGACAATTGATACATAATAATATCATAGGCATCTGGCATTTGATTAAATTTTCGATTTGACTATATAATTTGTATTATAATATTATGTCATACGCTGCTGCGTCATATCGTATATATAATATTAAAGCAGCAACTATGTCACAACCGAGCCACAGATAACAGACTATATGCCCCGCGATGTGCAGACTCGAGAGGGATTTCAGGAATTCCGGTGCGGTATGTTGTGTATATATACAGGAGCCACCGGATCCTGCGGATATAGGATATCGGGTCGTGGGTGTACGAACTCACACACACACAGACACGTATAAAATATTGGAATAATAATATATCATCGCGATAACGACGACGACGAGCAGCGGTCGGTATGGTGGTTATATAGGTAGGCACTTAACTCTGAACGGCCGGGGGCGAAAAAAACTGTTCATCGTACAATACGCGTTCGACCGATACCGAGGCGAATAATAGGTTGTTAATAATATTTATTATTATTATTATTATTATTATTGGCGTTTGTGGTTAAGGGTGTTAACTCATTATTTTAGTCATTGAATTCGGTTTGTTATTAAATTCTATGTGATTCGAGGCGTTGGCAATATACGTTTTACCATAATATTATTGTTCGATATTTTTTATTATGATTTTATTATGATTTCTGATGCACCAGGCACAGTAAATTTCTGAAAATATTGATACCCACACAATTATTTTACACCAAACAGTCGATTGCTTATTTGTTTATAACACTTTCTTTAATATTGGAAGTTAAGATAAGAAAAATGTTTGGCAAGTACGCTGTTCAATGGCCAAATATTTTCTCCACTATTCTACTCAATTCAAATGCCAATAAATAATACACTTTGGGTTCAATGTTTAGTATTCATATATTATAATATATTTTTTGAAAAATTCATATACCTACTAAAATATAAAATAACTTACGTTTGTTAAAAAACAATATACCTACCAAATAGGTATTTACCCTTTATTTACCCATTAGGTCTTATTCGAAAGGGCAAATACGAATTATTAAGTATTATCTTTAGGACCTTTTTATTATACCTATTATTATTTACTATAAAGTCCGATCGATGTATTATGGTGTATAATATAATTACAATAAAGCGAAAAAAAAGTATTAAAAGTCCTACCTACCCTTTTAATGTATTTTAACGTCCGTTTTGTAATATATTATACTAGAACGTATTTGGCCATAACGCATGACTTTTGAGTAAGTAGCATAAATGTATATTGTTATTAAAAAAAAATGTCATAAAGTACAGGCACATTCCAAGGGGAATATTTATGTGTCCATGTTGAATACGGATACAATAAATACAAAGTTTACGGGGTAAAAAAAAAATATGTGGATTGTAAAAAATTTATTTTGCATAAAACATAACATAATATAGGTATATATTATGTTATAGCAATCGTGTAATTCATTCTTTGAATACTGTACGTTGGCATTTTTCGAATGTAACTAACTTTTTTCTACTAAAAATACCGACGTTAGACAATAATAATACCTATATTTTTTATTTTGCATTTAAACACAACAAAAGTTTTATGAGTGTGAAGATTTATTGTATTTTTGTAGGATCGGTATTATTTTACTTTGAACAATATTATATTAATATATTATAATATTACAATTATTACGCGTGACATTACAATACATGGGTATGGAGTGGCCAAGCGGACTAAGACGTCGGTTGCGACGAGCGCCGTTGGCGGTTCGAACCTCGGTCACGGGCGACACTTGCCAGGAGAAAAAGGCCACCTCCCCCCCCCCTCCCCCGGGCATGACAGATACCCACGGGTGCCCACTAGAAAATTCTGCCAAACACAAAAATGTGTTCCTCCGACCGTGTTCCCCCAAAACCCTACAATACCACCTTACAGCTAACGATCTCAGTTGCCGGGCTAAACACCAATAAAGAAAAAAATTACAATATAACAACACCATACCGCAGTCGTGCATGTTAAAAAACCAGCCATACCCCCTCCCCCTTCATGAAATCATTTCGCCTTCGTTGTTGTTGTATACACAAATAATTTCCAAATAGGTATTTAATTCGAACCTAAATTAAAATATTATTATTATTTGAAAATCGTTTGAAAATCGTTTACAGTTTTACGAGCCATCTAAATGGTTTTCCTCAAAAGTCCATAATGTATACAATTATGATTCGTAGGCAATTATATGTTTTTATATTGATGCTATATATTATAATATAGGATTTTTACCAATTCAGGAATGTAAAGTCAACATCTTTGGATTGACGTTTCTAAACAATTCTAATACCTGCACGTGGGTGCAGTTAAACGACACCAAGTGAAATAGTTGTACGTCTTCTCCATAAGTATCTAGCCCATGTCCAAGTCCACCAAACCCAAATAATATATCGTATTATACTGTTAATATACCTATAATGTACTATGAGTGTACACATCCTCTCGATGCTATTAAAATAATATAATAAGCGCCTTTTTCTAACCGCAGCCAGTCCTCGACCACACTCTACGTCAAGTACTCGCGCGTAATAATATTCTTCTGCCGCGCATCACCTCGAGTGTATGATAAAATATTATATACGTAGGTACTTGTCTCTGTGCGCGCTCTAAAGTGTGGTGTGGAGGTGTGGAGGCTGCGTGGAGGGACGGCGGTGGAGGTTGTTAAATTCAGCCCGTATATAATACTAAACAATCGGCAGCGTGATTTATAGCGGCGGCAAGCGGGGCGGACGGGTGAGCAGCGTTCTCGCTCGTGTCGCAGAAGTGGCATTTACGGGCGGCGGTTACCATAAAGGGCCCATTGGTTGCAGCTGACGTTACAAACAGGCGGCCGTCATTAATAAAATCTCACCCCACCGCCTCCGCCCAAGCGGGCGCCCCTTCGCCGCTGCCCTAGCGGCGAGAGGCTAATTAATTCTGCCTTTTGGCACAGGTGGCTGACGGGTTGACTCGGCTCATTGTTTCCTCGAATAATTCGCGTATATGGTTAAACTTCCACCACCCACCTACCCACCACACCACCACCCACCACCCACCGCCGCCGGAGAAGAGATTGATGGTCCGCGGCTGCGGCGGCGGTTTTGGGCGACCGACGACCACCGCTACAATACAACAATAATATTATTATATTATTATACTAGCTGATGCCGTGCACTTCGTTGCCCGTTAAATGTACCAAATCTATATGACAAAAACTCTGTTCAATTCGTTATTTAATATTCGGCGTGTGGTGTTCAAAACTTGACTTTACTTTTCAGTTGCCCGGAATAAAAATCCTGATTTGCAGCAGTATATTATCAGTTGGCAATCCTCCCGCGGTAGGTATATCACGGACCCCTTGTTGTTTGCACGTATGATTTAACTCTATAGTATAATATATTATATCAAATTTGTCGTTTTTACTTAATTCCAACTACGGAGGATTAGTATAATCAAAATCCTAACCTAACCTAACCTAACCGTACTAAAATCTGTCGAATAAAAAAAAAACGAATTTAACTCTTTTTTAAATTAGCATAATATCTTCTTCACAGAGGATGTCTGATCTACACACAAGCATTAGTTTATATAATATATAAACTAGATGGCAGCCCCGTTTATGGCAGCGCTCGAATATTATCCAAGCACCCCGCCCTGCCCCGTCAAGCTTAGTACGTAGGTTGGCTAAACTGATGGTCACGAAATATTTGTGCGCCCTATTCGTACAATGGTTATTGTAAATTTTGTCGTACACATTTCTGTGAAAATATTCGCCTCTGCGATAAGTACGGTGAGTTAACGGTTCCAAGATGAATGTAAAAGAATTTATTTATTCTGAGGGATTCGAGCGTTTTAAAAATATTACAAACGCTCATGCTGTATTAGTGTGTTGCAGTGTAAATACAGTATACAATACGAAGCATTTTGTCCGAAAACACCACCCTACCCGAATGTGCTCGTATCGTCGTTAAATTGTATTGAAGTTTTTTTTTTTCATTTCCCTTCGACATTCCAACAAAACGATTCAGGTTATATTATTGGGCATGGGTCGTAAATACTGAGCAGGATTAGGTAGATCCCTCGAACCGAACGACCTTACCCATACTTTGTCGGTATTATAGTATTATTATTATATGTACCTACTAAACGACCAGGTGGCCAAAACCGGTTTGGATCTTTTCATACCCTCGCATGTGGTGTTTCATTACATCCACGTCCATTCGAAATATATGTATACGGATAGACAGTCCGATGCCTATCAGAAAGTGCTTTTAAAATAACATGTACCCATGTGTGTAAATTATTACATTCCCAAAAATGACATATACTTAACCGTCTTAAACTGTGACGACCGACAAGGTTTTCGTGCTCGCTACAGGGGATCTTTATTATACTGCGTTGTTAGGATTCCGGGGAAAAACGACTTGCATGTGTTGAAGTAAGTGTCTGAATGATAAAAGTACTTACAAAATATACAGAATATAATATAATATGTTCGTCGATCACCATTATAAAATTTAAAATACGAAAACGTTACTAAGAATGTATAAAATATTATTATTATTAGATGATCAGATAAAACTAAGTGGATTTTCGTGTCCATGGCGGGCCTTCGATTTTTTTTTTCTAGCACTCATCATAAACTGTATAATGTATATAAATTGTTGTGTTCTCAACAATTGAACTCAGACTTAAATACTTTCTGTTTACCTAGACAGAAATGTTTCGTCCCCGTAAAAAAAATGAGCCCACGGACATTTCATCCCCGTCTATTATTAAGATAGGAATTTGGCCGCGGGAATTAATAATATTATCGTCGGTGTCGTCGTAGTTTTTGTGGCTGAGCAACTCAAACAAAATTGGTAATTTCAAATGTTAGGAAATTTCTAAAAATTATATTTTGAAAAAAGTTATTAGTTTTAATAATAATATAATATTTATTAAATAAATAAATATATGTAAAACCCCAAAGGGTATAACTAAAATTATTGTTAATTCAACACATGAAGACAATAGTTGAAATAACTGAGAACAATTTAAACAAATTAAACATCAATATTCAAATTATAAATACAAGTTTTTAGCTTAGAGCAGGAATCGAAAAAAAAAATCAAAATCAGAAATTATATTACAAGTTATTGGTAGGCGACACATCGGTCTATATTATGTGAAATAGTTTTTTTTATAATGTCTTTCGATCTATTAAATCAAATTTAAATTTTGTGGCCATCATCCCCGCATAGTATATTAAATATAAATTGTACGTTTTTTAAAAATAATTGAAATTTTAAATAAAAAAAGGCATTTAAATGCGGTCACAGTTATCATCATATTATAATATGTAATATGTTTCTTCGCATGGCATATCACTATGGAGTTGATACTGTTTTTAGATTTATTGTATCTATGTATTTATTGTACATATGTTTATGTAGAAACTCGAAGATAATATGAACTTGGTTGAATAATGGTTTTGATTTCGTCTACATTTATTTATTGGGAAATGTATGGTATTGGATAAATTCAATGAAAAGTGATTTTTAGTAGGTAATTTGAGAAAAATTGTTATTATTATTAATTATTCGTATAATATGTATATAATATTTAAAAACATGGTTGGCTGAAAACAAAATTAAAATACTATAATCAGCTGTTTACAGAAACGGACGCTTTCGTCTCCAAAATCACGATTCATTCTTATAATATAGAATTTATAGGTAGGTATGAATTACATCGACAAAAGGTTTTAGCTTTTCGTCCCCGAAGCGGTTGTTTTGCCATAATATTCGGTAGTTCTGCATGGTTCGTCTAGGGCCATTTTTCAAGAAGATTTGCTGTGACCAAACAGTCACACAGTACCTAATGCCTATTAGACATAGGTTTTGCTTACTGTTTGGACAGAAATAAATGGTATTTTAACCAAAAAATATAATATAATTTTTATAAATAATGAAAGTAAATGCTTAATGTTGTTTTTTTTTAACTTATTAACTTTATTGTTAATATACCAATGATCATGTAGTAATTAATAATTATATGTAATATAATAACAAAATATTTTACTTTATTAGTATATTTTTAACCATGGTTATAGGTAGAACCACTGTTTATGCAAATTTTACTCTCGATGATAATATTAAGTATACATAATATTTAGAATGGATTGTTAATGCTTTATGGTTATTAAGGATACCTGTTTTGCTTAATATTTTTAAGGGAAGAAAAAGTTTGAAACGCGGGGAATACCAATATTCACTAAAAAAAAAGGCCTGGTTCAATTGCACCCAGCATAGCGTACCAACTACCAAATAACAATTTTCACAAATAGGACAGTACACCTAAACTATTAATATTTTATTTTTACGATTTTAATTAAATTTCGCTTGATCCTTGTCATGGCAACAATTCATCTTTACATTTTTATGTTTTAATTAATACAATTTGACAAAATAAATACGACATCCAATGCCAGTTTAAATTTTAATCACCTCGACCTGCAGTATAAAACGAAAAAAACTATATTCGGTCCAAGTGGTGACTCCCGTATTTTCCAATACCAAATTATGATTTATATGAAGCAAAAAAATAACCGAATTGAAATTAAATATTTAAATCAAACAAATTATTTATCTTTCTATGAAAATAATTCAAAGCGGTTTTGTAATATTAATAGCAACATACAATTGCCCAACGTTCAGTGATGACCTGTGGGCTTTTTTAAAGTCTTCTCTTTATGAACAAAATGCCACCCTATTGTTTTGCCACAGTATCCTCGGTATTTAAATTTTGCGGCGCTGTGATCTATAGATATCGGTTACGGTAGGTACTATTACTGTAGTAGATGGCTGCAAGTTTAATCACTATACGTACATACATGAGCAGTTAAATAGTTTTTATTATAGAAAATGTTAAAAAAAAAACAGAATAGATAAAATTACTGCTCTAGTTCTATGACCTATGCTAAAGTTGTATTTGGTGGCGATGGTGGGGTGAAGTGGGTAACTAACCTGTTCTTCCACTACACAATAACAATTAATTATAATAATATGTACCCAATCATTATTATTATAATTATTTTGAACTTATCCCCGAAGAACGAGAAATTCAACTACAATATATTGAATATAATATTTTATTATTTTAGTTTAGCCACTTTTATCGTTCGCTGCGTATTGGTATTTCTATAAATAATATTAAATTATGTGGCCTGTGGTGTATACGGTGTACCCACCCACGTATTTTTCATGACCGACCTTTTGTCGGGTCACTATATGGGCTCAGGTAAGTATTTTCCCGAATTTTGCTTTTAAATTCCGATTGGAGCTAATAATACGAACCTATTATTGGTTTCTCAACAATTTCTGATTTTATTTTTATTATTTATGTATTATTTTTATTATTTTCCATTATACCGCGAACACTTTCGGGGTAAAAACTAAAAGGAATACTCAAAAAGTTTCATTTCACTCTCGAGACTAGATATGGTGTTTTGAAACTTTGATAGAAACTTGAAAATATGTTCATTTTTCGATATCATCAATAGTATCTTTGAACGTGCTTGGAATAAATCGAAGACTTTCAAAGAAATACAAGTTTTACCCATCTCATAGTTTTCAGAAAGCGATGAAGTATTATTTTTTTTCTTTTCTATCGCCGTTACTTGTACTTGTATACAGTCCAAATATGATGTACAATCCGTGATACTATTAAAATGAATATTTTATACCAAATAATAATAATATATAGGTAATTAAAAATACAAGTATATTGTATAATAAATACAAGCAACTATTGCAACTTACAACATAGGAACCTATAACGTCATGGCTTAAAAACTAAAATATATAGATACGCTATAATAATACTGTTTTGTGTTTTTAAAGAGGTATCAACTATAGATAATTATTAACTGATTTACTATTAACATAATGCAATAGCCAATAATATAATATGCTCCTTATTTTAATCGTTCACGACCGCATCAATTATATTATGCATTTAAACTATAATCAGGGTTATAATCACTTAAAATCTATCAGAGTGCTATCAGAATTGATGTTATCTTACTAGGATTTCAAATATGAAATTTTAAACTGCTAATTTTTTATTTTAGTGGGTTTTATACTTATTATATGCTTACTACTTTTTATACTTTTTGTATATCAACGTCATTAAACGTCACAGGAGCTGACCACTGATAAAAACTAATTGGTTTTTGTAGCCGTAGAAAATTAAAATCAGATTAAGAACAAATACCTAGATTTTAAAATAATAGAAAATAACATTAACGTCTTTGAAAGAAGATCTGTTTTTAATTAAAAAAATGTACGAAAATGTATTTTATTTTTTTTATGGAATTTGAGGAGGGGCACTTTTGAGATTGTAATATCTATATAATTATATTTTTTAGACTTAATTTTTTATGATGAAGTTAACTTAAAACTTTTTTATAATTTTATAAGTCCTAATCTTGGTTATGACACTATAGGTACCCATTAACATAATAGGTACACATGTACAATACCTACCTACTACACTTCTACCTATCCTTATTATGTATTAAAATTGACCTTATTACATATCATTCAATAGGTCTATGGACTACATTAAATTGTTAAGCTTGGTACGTGTTATAAAATATGTAAAACAGAAAATAATATCGATGTTAAACTGTTCGTTCGTTAATCAAATATAGTAGTAACAGTTCTTTATTACATTTTGTAAATTATGTGCTACATAGTATATATTATAAATACTCATAATATTATAATATAATCGTATCTCGTATGAGTAATGAGCGTACCTATATGCATTGAATATTGTATAGTACCCAAAAGATTATAATTATAGATATTAAACTAGTGAATACCTTTACTAACAATCCTATAATAATATATTTTAATTAGTGAACTCCTTCGCTTTTCATCCAACTTACGAATAATCTCTTATCACAGACGCGCTATGATTTCCAAAATATTTCTGAAGGAAACTGCCTATTATATTATTTCATACGACCACATAGAATTGCATTCAAACAGTTTTCACCATAACTATAAAAATAAAACAACGCAATGCCCATTGTACTGAAATTAAATTACGGCTAATTGTAATTTGTGTCTGCAGTATTATTTTAACAAATGTATAGCTATAAATATTAGTACAAACAGAGAAACGAAACTCAATTATCCTCGCTGTGCCTATATATATATATTACACTAAGATAATGTGCACGAAAAAAAATGCACACGATGAAAGCATTTTCAAGGCAGCTAAATTATATTTTTCATAAAAGGTTTTTTTTTTTCACACGTTTATTACTGTTTTTAATTTAAAATCAGTTTTTTAGTAAAATCAACTTTATATACACACACTCGAGCAAACACCTAGACGTATGCAAATAACTGTGTAATTTAATTGTCAACACTACATTTACAAACACTGTTTTGTTCGGATGATATAGTTTGTATTCAAGAAATGTTGTTGAGTCCTGACAGCTAACACAGCGCGAATATGATAAATATTTATGAATCTTCTCCATTATTATACAATACAATATAAACAGACCGACGAATATTGTCTAGCACAGTTGTTGTTATATTAACGCTCAAATACACAATTCGCACTTAAACCCGCAGCTGCGTTTGTCGTTGACAATTATTTCATTCTATAATGTAGGTAGTATAATTACTTTGGAGTTTAGACGTTCTCGAATTCGTTTTAACTATATAGTACCTAAGTCAGAAATCAGAATATTGTACGTACATATATATATACTGAATTACTAAGCACTATACAGCTCAACTTACTGCGCCCAAGACATGACGGTTTTGGAAAAAATTATCTTCATTTTAAACAGTATTACAATATAATATTACTGTAACGACGACTAATAAATTTAAGCCCATAAATCGTAATCACAATATTCTTAAGTATAACCACTTCGTCGGGTTGAATGTTGTTTGTAACACGGTCGACTAAAGCTTGCGGTTTCAAGTGAAAAGCTTTTCCGTCGGATCTTGATGCTTTCCTTGCACATACAATTCGATATCCAAATAACTTGATTACTATTACATACGCGTATCGGAATCCATTGAGACGCACTCTACCTTGCTGGCATGAGTTATTTCCGATTATCAACAATAACTTAGTCATCGGTGGTCGGGTCGATTCAATTAGACTTTTGAAAGACGGAAAAAACCTATATATATAATAATAATAAAAAAAGAAAACCGTTACATGTTTCCCGCAACAAATGGGGGATGAAAGATTCCTATTTTACGGTTGGTCACACATTTTAATATCCGGCGTACGTCGTTGATTTTTGCTCGACACAATACCGGCAAAAATGACATGGATTATTGGATTTAGACCCATAAGCCCTGTCCAAAGTGGGTTCTATTGTATAGCCGTTCTTGGTGAAATAATGGTTTACGAAAATCCAATGATGTTTCTGTTGTAGTACACGTCGTGTCATAATATAGTGGCGACGACGGAAAACAACAATAACGTCATACACTAATAATAATATAAACCATAAATAATACGATATAATATTTGTTATTAATTTGAACTATGGCATTATTTGAATATATCACAGATTTCGATGTTAGACTCAAAACGGAAAAAAAACTTGATAATATTATATGGTTGCTTAACATATTAATACTTATTATAAAATTATTATTATTATTATTATTATTATTATTATAGTTAACTACTACCGAGTCACTATGAATCGTGTCAAATAATATTGTTGTGTTGTATGCGCATACAATTTGGTTAATTATAATTTTTAATTTTTAATTTAAATACAAATGACAAATATTTTATTTTAATGATATTTGTATGCTTCAATCGATTAAGTTATTATTAAGTTTATAATGTCTATAATTCATCCCGTTAAAATCCTTTATTATAAATATATAATTTTTTTAAACTTCTATAAGTATGTATATTGTATACATCAGTTGAAGGTATCTTTTAAATATAGATTTTATTTTATTGAATTTCATAAGATTTACAAACGTGTACAATTTTTTCTTTTGCAGATTTATTGCCTCATAATTTATCCGGACAAGCTCCGACCAGAGAGTTTCTGTTAAAAGTCGTTGATATCTTAGTAGATTACATCAATGACGTTAACGACAGAGACGAAAAAGTATTGCATTTTAAGCACCCCGAGGAGATGTTACGACTGCTGAAATTGGATATTCCCGACGAAGGTGTGCCGTTGCAAAATTTAATCGACGATTGTAGTCTAACACTCAAGCATCAAGTAAAAACAGGTAAGAAACTTGTTTGGTTTTCATTGACAGTTTTCTTAAAAAACTTTTCCGGTACTTGAACGAGTTCACTTCGTTATAGTGTATAGGGTTTTCAAAAGTTCAAAGTCAAAAGCGTATCTTCGCGGTTTGAACTCGTATATAAAACTGTATGTTTCTAGGCGCATACATTAAATACATATGACATATAATATATTATATTTAATACAACATGTATATACGGTTTTATAAAGAAACATGTTTCCAATGTGTCATATACGGTTTGAAACTTTATCGAGGATGGGGTGTGATGGTTCTGATGACAAAAACGCCCTTGATATTAGTGTTTCGAGAACAAGTGGTGCTCTACACGTCACATTGTGACCGGTGTACGTGACAGCTTTCAACACACGAAAGAGCAATCGATTTCCTACAAATATCCCTAAACATTAATACATGAGTATTTTAAACGATGAGATTGTTTGATTGTACATTATACTGGCGCATTTAACAATGAAACATTTAACACGTTTATACATATTTTATAAAGTAAAATAGGATAGTAGCGATAGATGAAACACTTTAAACACTAAATCTGGTGTTGATAGAAGAGTTATAAAAGTCTTAAATACTAAATATATTATATTTTTAAGTAAAATTATTATGTTTATTTAATTTGTCACTATCAACTATTTTGTGTAATATAATACATTATAAATAATATCTGCTGTTACGGACTTTGATGTGACGTCAAAAAATTGAAAGTCTGTTATCGAAAGGTCCCGGAAACATATAGGAACCTATAACAGATACTGAAGGATGATTTTTTTTCTATAGAATACACTCATCATCTTGAAAAGTGTTAACGTTTTTGAAAATATTTTTATTTACATAATTTGAATTTATTCCAAAACATTGGAAATATTTATTTCAAAGATCATTTTTATTTTATTTAATATTACGAAGTAGACATTTTGTTGAGAATTTTGGTGAAGTTAATTAATTGTAATTTTGTAAGTAGTTTACGGAGATTCCAATGTACCTACCATGCTCTTCTCCATTTTCATTTCGTCGCTTTTATTAGAACTCTGTGTAATATATATATATATCATTTATGAACTAATTATGAAGGTATTTTAGTTATGTCTTACTACTATAATATAGCCATATATATGTACTTAAAATGTAGGCATTCCCTAACTTAATAGTTAATATTACATTTTATTGGTGATCGTAAGTTGTAACTTTGAAACTACGCAATTTAACAATGTTCTCAAAATAATATGAACATTTACATTTGTTAATATTGCGAGTTGTGATCAAAGCATAATAATTATTATATACCTAAAGCACATTATTTATACCTAGTACCAGTAGTACATATCATAACATTGCATTTCAGTTGATGTGGAATTTGTTATTAAATTTAGAAGCTTCATCACTTATTTTTTCAACCATAAAATAATCATATTTTACTGATAAAATTTAATTTAATTGGTTTGCATCCGCTTGTTATATAATCCAAAAACCAGAATGTAGTGTTAAAAAATAATTTTATATGATTTTTATACTAATATCGAGATTTATTTTTAATTTTTTTTAGTGTACGAAAAATCTATAGGTAGTTAATTAGAAATTTATTAATTACAATTTACAACACATATTATTTTTTTTAATGAAAATATTTAATTAGTTTAGATTTAACCTTATTTAATATATAATTTTAATTAGAATAAAAACATATTTATAACAAATACAGTATAATTTGAAAAAATTAACTAATATTTAAAATATTAAAAGTTGACATTTAATAGTAGGTAGTAGTTTTTTGATTATAACTTCATAAAAATTGAAAATCATAAAAGATAAAAGATTAGTAACATTTTTACTTTATATGTACATATAGGTAACCACTAACTAATCCCTTATAAGGATTTCATTAGTTTTCCCTCTCTCATTACGCTTACGCAACATAGTCAATTTGTGTTTAGCAGTATCAACTTTAGAGTGAATTGGACTATCAATTATCAATCATAAAGTTATGTACATTATCTGCTTTTTTACGAAATTTCAATTCTATATCGATATATGACTGATATGAGCATTTTTAAATTGTTATATATTTGTACATACTTATTACTTGGAAAAAATATCGAATATCGCAAAAAAAACCAAAATACAAACACGGGTGGATAATTTAACTTTAATTATGATTTATTTAAAAACAAAATTAACCAAATTAAAAATCATCTGATCTTCATTGTCGGTCTATAGTATCAGAAGTCACGGGTTGAATAATATGCTTAGCTTTCTGTAAGTACAATTAATACTCGCTATTCACTACTACAATATTAGTACAATCGATAAATTACGGATAACTAAATTGAAAATTCCTTGAAATTTCTTTTCCGTGAAAATCCTATATCATTTCCATATCACTTTTCTTGCATGTCTGATATAAACCAATAAATTCTAAAGAATTCATTTTTTAATACCCTTTATCGATAACATAATAAAATATGCTGGTTAGTGGTTTTCCTATTTTAGCTTATCTACTCATTCGATGATAATTGATAGGTAACGTATTATCCAGCGTTTCGAAAATGTCGTGATAGCTTACCTAGTAATAAATAATAATATTTTCAGCCAGTTGAGGCAACAAAAAAAGCAATTGTAACTTCAGTATAAAATATAAAGTTAATTTAATTTATTAATATACAAGTGCCCCTTATGGACATTTAAAATATTTTCGTCGATGCATCAAACTTTTTTTAACAATACAAACATATTTATTCGAAATAGTTTTTTTATTTTAGCTTTTTGCTTGTATACTATAACTACCTAGCGTAATATATTGTTATTATTATCACGTCGATCTTGTCCAAAAAATAACTACAAATCTACATCTTCGATATAATAAAATACATTTTAATGCGACTTTGTGCACGGTATACGTGAAAAATATATCCATAAAGCACATCGGCTGTAGCGCTCTTTTATATAGTAGGTACCTACTTATGTATTTAGTAGGTACAGATTCTAACGGATCAGTTGCCAGTATTTTATGGCGACATGACTGACAAAAAATTTTGAACAAATTCATTTTAGATTCAGAGCGGAGTGATGATTGATGAATGTATAGATTTACAATGAAGTGTGTTTTTTTGAGCCGTAACCACCCTTAGAAGCAATAAAAATGCTTCTATTATCAACTACTTACTTCTACATTATTTTTTTTTTTTTTTAATAGGTAAGTGAATCTAGTTGGTTCTTTGAGGGGTCAAAAGTAAATAATTCCGCGTAATTTTCTTAATCATTATGAATAATAAAAATTTGGGGGAAATTGAAATTTTTACGCAAAACCAGTATTTGAAAACTTCGATTTTCTTCTTTTGTTTTAATTCAAAAACAGATAACCGTATAGATTGGTAGGTACTTGACATTTTCACCAAATGTTAATATAAGTATATACTATATACACATGTTATAATCATCAAAATATTTTCCTTTGGAGCTATTTATTTTATAGACATTTTAAATTTTAGTTTTTTTTTTTTTTAATGAGAACTAACTATATTGATTAAAATTAAAACTAGAAGTTTCTGAGTATGTATATAGGTTGTTACTATGAATAATAGTCCTTAAAAATGGTTTTAAAAAAATATAAAATATAATATTTAATACCTATTTAATCTAGTAATTTTAATTTATATACTAACACAGTTTAAAAAATTATAAAATATTATTTACTACATAATTTTCAAATCATGATATTATCTTCTAAACCTATATATTTCCATGGTACAATATTATTCTTAAGAGGTACCTACACAAAGTTAAACAATTCACAAATTATTTGTTTGAATTTCGATTCAGATGATATCTACTTGAACATAAAAATAAAAAACAATAATGTGGTTCTCATTTGAACAAAAGAAGTTTATATAGCTGCTATAAGGCACTCATTAGGGCTTAGACGGTATATGCCAAAATTAGGTATGCCTGTATAAAACAATAGTTTACAACAAAACTTGATAATTCCAAAATTCAGAATTTGAATAAATTCATTAATATAAAGGAACCAATTGGGATGATCATGCTCGGTGATTCGCCCTATTTAATATAACATGTTTTAGAAAATATTTAATAATATACCTATTATGCCGATGACCGTTGCGCTGCAGTGGCCGTGGTTGACAACGATGCGCATATAATATACGAAATAACGTAATATATTATTATTATTATTATTATTATTATTATTATGTGACGACGCCGAAGCACCCGCGGTCATAACATTTGTAAAAATCTTCACCGCTGTCGTGCGTATTCACTTGGGGTGAAATCGTTTTTGAATGGTCCCCGAGATTGGGCGGCAGTGAGGGGTGTTATCACCACTGACGTGTGCCCGCAGCGTGTTCGGTGACATCCGTCGTGCCGCCGATGTTTTCATTATCATAATCTTGAATCGGATTAATTTCCTGGCACGCCGCCCCCCCCCCCCACAAACATCGGATGTCGCGGCGCCCTCTTCGAAATGACAACTGCGACGATGATAATAATAATGTAAAAACAAACTGCGGTGAAGTACGCGAAGTAATACTGCACGTACGGCGTAGGGTTTCCGAGTCGCGTCCGCGATTTCCCATTTGCGGTTCATTGTTGTGCGCCGCAGAAATTCGAATCAAAAATCCGTCAGAAACTCGAACGGTATAATATAATATGAACACGACTTCATATAGTATAATATTATTATATTATATGTACCACTCGTAAACGCCCTTATCGCGCGTATTACGTTATGTATTATGTACAGGGCGTATCGCGAATCTGAAACATCTGATAATTGTATACGCAATGCAATTACATTTCAATATTATGTTAGATCTTTTGTACACCCTATATGCGACATACATAATAATATTACCTATAATGTAAATACTACGCTGCAGAGGGGTAATCCATTTAACAATAACTGACAACACTCGTTTTGTAAGTCAATTGTTAAAAAAAAAAATAAAATTTTTCACATGGTATCAAATTTTCATCATGGCATCTTACTTTTTTTTAATGATTGAACCAATTATGAACTTCGAATTGATCTTTTTCACTGATAGTAATATAGTTATTAAAATTACTTTTTTATTATACACAAACTATGTTTGATAAATGATTGCCGTGATTGGGTGACTGTTCGCGCAGTCCACATTGCACGACATAGTGTGTGTGGAAAAATAATTTGATTAAATTTTAATTTTCTGACCCCTATTCATATCTATTATACCGTTAAAATATTATCATTATTATGTTCATTTTCTGACATGGGGACCTATTTTTAAAATCAAACGGATTGGATCTGTATAAGAAAATCGTGGTTTTCACACGACTTTCCACATGATCCGAAAAATAGGTATTCTTGAAATATTTACGTATAAGAATGTGTTCTGTAGTGTGAAAAAGATCTGTACGATTGGGGGTATGACATTCGGAAACGTATTTCCGTATACGAATAAACAAATTATCACAATGTTTTATCATGAACGTTTATTAAATTCAATTGTTGAGTAATGACTAATGAGTATACCTATATTTTTTTTTAAATTATTATAATATGTAATTGAGTTACCTAGGTACTTACCTATATAACATACGTAATTACATAAATAACACCCTTAAATATAATAATATAATATTGGATTTTTTTTAATAAGTTTTGACAAAAAATAATTTGAAATCTTAAAACTAAATTAAAAAACTGAGTTTTATTGTTAAAAGATATAAACATATTTAATTATTTATAATTTATAAATTATTTATGTACCTACTGTTACTGTTGAGACTAATGGTTTTGAATTGAGTAAATAAAATGTTAATAAATTAGGTACCTATGTATATTATATATTATTATAATTAACTATTTTATAGTTTTTCTTTACGTGATATCAGTTACCTATTATTTATATTCGTCAGTTGTTACTTGTACCCAATCGTTTTTTATTTTATCGCACGCCATTTTGTGAGAGAAAACGAGAAAACGAGAATAAGAAAATGGCAAAGCTATACGTACATGTTATATTATGAAAACGAATAGAAAATATCAATATCTCGTGGTAAAATGTATAAGCGTTCACGATATTTTAGTAGAATTTATTTTATTTTCAAAGATGAACGACATATTTTGCGACGTTGCCTCTGTTTACCATTAGGATAGTTGTACTCCCAAACTAACGATTTGGGGAAAGCAAATCCGTATACGGTTGAAAAAGATTAAAGAACACGATTTTTTGTTCGAAAATATAATATCATTTGGATCGTCCGTACTTCGTATACGGATCCAATCCATATGATTCCAAGAATAGACCCCGTGGTAAGTACGTTGTCCGTTTATAATAATGTTGAGGACCGAAACGTGAAGTAAATAATTCTATAGAATTTTTTTTCCGTTGGCAAATAACAGAATGTTCGATAAAGGGACACGAGAATCAGTTTTCAGTGATACCTATTTCAAATCGATTGACCAAAATACACATATCTTTATGCAGTGTACGCGGTTTTCCGATTCAAATCTCGGTCACGTCTATAATAATATAATAACAACAGATACGATTCTTTTCAATCTATACATAAATTTGACCCGACCATAAAATTCTACACAGTAAAATAACATCCATCAACCGAGATAAAGAAAAAAATAGATCTATTATAATATTACCTTCGGCCTTTACGGTATTTCTTTAAATAATTTTATCATAAGTAACTTGAGATATTTTTCATTTTTTTTTTCTTTATGAAAATGTTATACTCCTACTATATTTTATACCGGACATTTTGTTTAACTTTTCGCCTTCATTTATAAACATTTATGGATCTCGGTCTAAACTTTCTTATTGTTATTTTTACATAATATATTATACCGGTGATTCTTTTATCAAACAACACTCAATATTTCAAAAAGCGTGAACTTTTTTGAAAATTTTTTTTTACATACTTTCAAGTCGCTTATAAGACAACGCTTTTATAAAAAAAATTATATTTTTAAATATTTTTTATCCTTATAATTTTTTATGTTTTTCACTTTTTTGAATGACAACAAGGGTTTTAATTTTATATTCTAAAGTAGAATATTTTTCTTAGTATTTTGATACATGAAAATCGAATTTGTGGCCAGTAGTTTATGAGTTATAAGTATTTAAAGTTTAGTCGAGCGGAGTGGAGTTGTTCGAGGTTACCCCGTGAAATATTTGTCCACTTCACCACTCATAAACTTGAATAGTTATAACTCATAAACTACTCAACCCAAATTCGATTTTCATGTATCAAAATACTAAGAAAAATATTCTGCTTTGGAATATAAAATTAAAACCCAATGTTGTCATTTAAAAAAGTAAAAAATTATAAGGATAAAAAATATAATTTTTTAATATAACGTTGTTTTATAAGCGACTTGAAACTATGTAAAAAAATATTTTCAAAAAAACTTAAACTTAAAAAACTTGATAAAAGAATCACCCAGTATAGCCCGTTACATCGATAAAAATATTATAATATAAGTTGTAAGTTAACGGGTTTGTGTGCAATGTGTTCAGCTAGTGCAAACTTTTTTTCTCAGCAATAATTTTAGTAGTTTCGATGTGTAAATATGCTCCAAAAAATAAGGTATAATAAAACATAAACAATGAGTTATGTGTTAGAGCCAATATTATGTTTTGAAAATACGGAAGTAATTTATTTTATTATATCGAAGTAATATTTTTATATTCAGAAATCAGTATAATAAGTTGATAATAATATTTCTTTAAAGTTCAATTGATATTAAAATTAAAAAAAAAGTTAGGCAAGTCGGCAGCGGGGCCATTATTTTGTTGTAATTTAAAAATATCATTCATGGTTACCTACTTGAAATTAATTATTATAAAATACGTGCAATGGCACTTTTAAATTTAATGTTTTCAAAAAAATAATTCAACCTACTGTAATTGTAATATAATATAGGCTCAACGAATAGAAAAAATTGTTCCTTTGTATCTTTAATATATTATGTCAATTACTATTACAACAACTATTATGGAGGAACCTTTTATTCAATTTTAACGCTTTTCGACCAGTTGAAATATTTTTTATCAATATTTATAAAAAAAACTAAAAAGATTTCAAATTTGATAATAATATTAAAATATTAACAAACATTATTTCATTAGTTAATATTTTTATTTTTCTAATTTTTTTTTTAAAATGTACTGTGAAATGCCTACCTTTAACCAACCAAAGTACAAACTAGATCACATTTTCTACCAGTAACTACAGTATTTTTACTATTAAAAAAATTTCTTCAGACACAAAAACAAAAAAACACACTTTATTGTAAAAATCAATAAGTACATTCGTTGATCCGCTCAGAATCCAAAATAATAATATAATATTATTATGATAGACAGTGTTTAGATGGAATAAATTCAAAATGAATTTAACTTAGTAGTAAATATGTTACATACCTATGTTATATTTTGTTTGTGATTATCAAAACTATAAATAGTTAAATAATTAATACATATTATAACTATTTATAAAGTTCGGTGGACAATGGCGTGTGTTAGACATACTACCTACCAGTGCCTAGACTTATGGATATATTTCTTCAAATTTGAATACTAATAAGTAATCAATAATAAATTAAAAGTTAATATTTATGTAAAACCAATAAGTAATAATTTAACTGTCACCCAGGACTTCAAGTCTAAATCTAAAAATTGATGTCGTACCTATCGTGACAAATATAAAATTTCTATTCTATTCGTGGCATACGGTCATACTAGTTTGTGTTTGTTTAATTACACTTCAACGATGCCTGCATAATTACCCATCTGGTATTCGATGATAAGAGTGAACCCACTCGGCTAAATTATACTATTTACATTAATATTCATGTTACAATCCATCATCATTTTGTTTGAACAAATTAACTAGTTTCTGTTTTGTCAAAAAACAATAACTGCAAGTACTGGATGAGTACATACGGTAAAAAAAATGTGTACATTTACACTGTCTTCGATTGGTTTATTATATTGATCACACAACTCAGTTGGATTCGATTAAGGCATTAGTATATTCGATCCACGCTTACGATTATATTAAGAAATGTCCATAGTGAAGAACTTTTAAGAGACAATCCGTGTAGTAAGTATAATATATAGGTACAATAGGTACATAGGTACCTACTTGTGCTTTTCCACCCAAATAGATGACATTTACCGGATTTACTTAATTTTTTAGGCCACGGACACTAACAAGTACTAGGCAATAATGTATAGGTAGTTAGATATTACTAAAATATGTTAATCTTATAATAAAACAATTAAAACTTAAAAGAAAACCATAGACCGCACATCCATTTTTTAATGAAAATTATTTCGCTAATATTCCACCTGAATAGTACATTATAATGCACTATAACAATGCAGTATCGTTTTATTATTTGAATTTAAACAATAAAAGTAAATAGTAAGTTATTATTATTTTAAAATCCATTATTCTTAAAACTAATTTTCAAACTTCATTAATTTTTTTGTGCAAGTGATAATTATCTCAAACAATTATATGACTGTATTTTTCTCAAAATCTCATTAAAATATTATATCATACTCTATACAACATTCCTCAGATTTAAAATATAAATATCGAATTATTTTCGATCGTGGTTAGAACGTGGTTTTTACGTCCAAAAAAAAAAATGGATGGGTGTGTAGAATATTGTTCATTAACTGTGTGTGTGCTAAATCAACGTGTATACTTCCGTGGGCCGATGTGTAGGTACATATATGGGTCATGGATATTCATGGATGCCATATGTAGGTGGAAAACAAATTCGGAATAATGCCTATATTATAATAATATAGGTACACAGGGCCGGAATTTAGAGATTTGGAGGCTCAAAAATGATTGTGGACCGATAGATACAATACATTTTTCTGCCTTATACCTTCAATAATAAATTGTCTTTATGCTTTAATACGAAATAAAAAATGTAAAAATCATATTTTCTCATTGATTAGGTATTTACAAATAAATAACGTAAATTATTGTCTTTCTGGTATACGTTACAAACGTAACTATAATATATTAAAATATTGAAAATCTATAGGTAAATAAAAAGGAATTTTGTGGGATATGTGGGAGCGGGGTGTTCGCCCTAAATGCTTTCCGTCAAATCCGACCCTCTGATTACACGTAAGTAGTAAAAACAAGTTTTAAAACAAAAACTCGTACAAAGTACAGTACTCATTTCTGTCTCCCTCTCCACGAGTCTCTCACACAATCTCTATCGTACTACGGATGATGTGCTCGTGTGGTGCGGGCGGTAGCGTCGCGTAAGGGGCGGCGGACGTAATGTGCCGTATGATTGTGCGCCGCCGCCGCCGCCGCGGGATTACGACGCACGAGCGGTTTGACCCGCATGACGTGTGCGCGCCGCGCACGCCCTCCCCGGAATCCGCCCAGGCGCGCGCGATTTGTATATTACGCGCGCGCGCTACCGTCGGCGCCCGCCCGGCCCGCTCGCAAAAAGGGCCATTAGCCTACCGGCCCGGAAAAATGATCGCGCGCGATTTTCCCCGATGATTGTCCGCTGCAACCGACGGGCCGCGTCAAAAACCGCTCTATAGCAGTCCGCTGCCGACGAGCGATGATTCGTGTCTGTTTCTCCGCCACCCGCGACCATCGTGTGCACCCGCCACCCACCCACCCACCACCGCAATACCTATGCTGTCTAGAGCCGGTACAATCGCATTTGTTGGTACCTATTAAAATGTTATTATGCGATATTTGATATAACATGGCAAGCGTCACAATAACTATAAAATGTCGTACGATAAAAATCACGTAGGATACCATACGAAGACGGTCGACAGGAATGGAATAAAACCTGAACGAAATTGTACGACCATAATTTTGTTGCTCAACCAAAATGTACAAAGATGTATTGAACGCAGACGATGATTACTTTACAGCAGAAAATTTGTCTGATTAAAAATCAATCGAATTCGCTAATGAGAATTTAAATATCGATATTGATATTCTCATAAGCGAAGTCCCAGCAAGGAATTAACTTTGGGATAAAAGTTTAATTAATTATTCTGATATGTGATATATTATAATATACCTAGGTATTTAAAAATAGCGGATTATAAAGAAGTTTTTATTTTGTTATAACCTGCAGATTATGTAAGTGTGTTAAGTCAACAGCAACAATTAATAGACAAGTACATACTTATCGTAAGCTATGAAGGTTAGTAGAGTATTTACGGGGAGGATCGCAAGGAGATCAAATACACTTCTCCGTAGGCTGTATATAATATGCTAAATTTTTCTGAGTTCTAACTTAAGGCCTCTTACTTTAAAGGCGGGGTTACTGGATAAAATCATATCTCCCCCCCCCTCTGAGATAAAAAACTTCAATACGTTATTGATAACCTTAATAAAGTATATTGCAAATATGAAATAATATTAACTCCCTATACCTTCATCACAAGCTGCGCTTAAAAATTAAATAAGAAATAAACCTAAGAGAGAATGATATTGTATTTTATTTATTTGTGATATCGAATTGTATTTATCTGTAATGTCTACAAATGTCAAACCATTTTAGTAATTTAGTTTTAATATTTATCGTAGGCCTGAAACTTTTTGTTATTTTATATATTATTTATTAATTCATCTGAAAATGTACCGCCTGTCGCCATTATATCGTAATCTAACGACTTCCGTACAAACGAAAAATGTTACAATGTTTGAAACACGTTTCTAGGTTTTTCGGACAAAGTATGCCAAACACGTTTCACTGAAATTATTCCGAAACAAAATTTGCACATAGGAAAAGGATCTGAAGGAAAAGAATGGTCGGATATTACAATATACATATATTTATTAAACCATAATTTATATCTATATAATTACTTTTTTCACAATGCATATTTCTGGTGGCTACTTTTAATTTAATTAGAAAAAAAAACCTTAACTTTATTGTTAATTAAAAACAACAATAGGTACAAAAAAGTTGGTTGAAAGTTGAAAGTTCAAAGGACAAAAAACTTTATACTATCTTTGAATAAAAACTAAATAATATGTTAAGTCTGTTTCGCAATTTTCTTTTCGTTGGAATGCTTTTGATACAAATGATACGGATAAATATTTTTTATAAAACAAGATTGTAATATATGCATATTACAAACATATTAAATAGATATAATTGAAAAACGCACTAACATCATCCTATAAATGAGTATAATATAACGTATGTTATTAATCATAAACTATGAATAGGGGGACGGAGTGTCCGAGCGGTCTAAGTCGTCGGTTGCGAACGGTTCGATTGCTTGGTCACGGGCGGCGTTTTTCGGGCAAGTCACGGTGTCCGGAAAACAAGTGCCGCCATCCCCCACCCGGGCATGGCAGATACCTACGGGTGCCCAATCAAAAATTCTGAAAAACACTGAAGTGTAAAAACCCACCACTTCAAAACCCTATCACCACCAAAAAAAAAAACTATGAATAGCTAGTTAGGTGATAAATGATTATGCTATAAAGGTGACTGTTGGTTAGTCTAATTTTTTTAAAACGTTAAGCAACTTTTTTTTTTAATATTTGTTAAAATGTTATATTATTCAATTATAATAGGTTCTTAAAATTTAGTTAATTATCTATCCGTTAAACGATTTACTTATTGTTACTATAATCACTAAAGAGACTCTACTATAATACTTATAGTATAGGTAATTTAACTAAACAAATCGTGTCAGCAAATAGAAATTAAAAAGCAATTGAGATACAAAAGGTTCAAATAGTTAGACTCTAATTGGGTATATACTATGTCTGACGAAGTTGATGTTAAAAACGTTTTGTAGAGGAAAAATTAATTTTTTATTCTTCAGTCATGTGCCTTGTGTGAAGAATAGCTATTCAAAAAAATAAAAATCAATGCTTCGAAAACACCCGTTTATATGTAACAGAACTTTAGAACTGACGTAGACGCGTGAAACCAATATAATATTCTCATACAGTAAAAAAAGAAAAACCAATAAACATGCCATAAAAACAAATGGGAAAAATCGTATAAAATAATATAATAAAACATCTCAGCAATATAATATAAACTGTAATAATATGCATATTGCGCATTACAATACAATTTCCCACAAATCTAGAAAACTCTTGAAACTTTTTAAACTGCTATATATACCTATAATACCTATATACCTATAATACCTATATACCTACAATATTGCAGTATTGATTATTTTCTCTATTAAAATTGGAAAGAAACTGATAATGATTTTTGTTAGTTATAAAATAGACCTAGCCATAATATTTTAGATTCCAATATGAGGTTTTTTCCAACACATTTTTGGGAAACGAAATTTTTGTTTAGCCAATATATTATATAGGTAATTGAACACTGATCGTATTTTTCGTAGGTACTCAAAAAAGTTTCCCAACCGTCGGGAGAAAAAATGAACAAGAACAACTGCGAATAACTTGGTTAAAAAATACTGGTTCGGAAACTCTTATTCATAACGAAATGATACCTCAAAAAAACGGAACAAAATCGTACTTCGAATGCTAAAGTGTTTCGTTGCTCTTTTAGTTTCATCAGTCGTGATTATGGTTTACAGATTAAAGACACCCGGCCTGCAATTGTATACTAAGTACTTACTTATCATCGTCATTCATCGGTCATTTTTCTTCGTCTGATTTGAATTGTATCACACGCAGATATTAATAGTACCATTGCCATTGTGCTAGCAAGACGAGATAACAAACAATAAAAAAATTATTTTATTTCAAAACATTTTTTATCGCGCTCATATCCATAGAAATCTGAAAGAATATCAAAGAAATACGCTCCAATGCTCCATTTCTTATATAAATAAGAATACGCTTTTCCAAGCAGCGATATCTCGTAGTCGTGACTGGTGACGTTTATTGTCGGTCTTGTAAAAGTGTATATCGTGAACTGGAAAGTTTTCTCGGAAATAAAAATAATAATAAAAAACACATACAAAAACCATTATCGTGTAGAAAATAATTTCCTAGAAACTTTTTAATCCCATTTCCAGTACAACAATTTTCCGAAGCTTTTAGAATTTTTAAATTAAACTTTTTGAATTAACAGTAAAAAAAATATGATGTGATATGATAGCATAATACAATACATATATTATACAATACAAAAATTAAACATTAATTTAATTTTGTACATTTATAAAATATGAAATAATTCTTGTTATTATATTATTATTACTTTATTATATTATATTAGGTATAGCTTTAGAGTATTAATACGTTTGAAATAATTTTTAAATAAAAAAAACATTTATTAAATTATATGACATTGAGTATTAACTATTGTTAATTATCAAAATTATAAAGTTGTGTAGGTATATATACAAATTAATCTAAAAATTAATAAATAGTTACATCAATTACCTACCATATTGTCCATACTCCATATTGTAATAAATTATAATAAAAACATAATCTATTCTATTTAAAATCAAAATGTATTAGGGCTTGCAAACGTTATAATAACGTTATTACTATAACATTTTATCTGACAAAAAACGATTGAAAATTGTAAACATTATTATAACGGAAAGAGATAGTCAAAAATAATTAAATAATTAGTAACGCAAATCAAAACATACCTAACAATTAAAAAAATATATAATACATCAAAACATAACGCAAAATGTAATTTATAGAATATCATTGAACAAAAAATAACGCAAAACGAAATAATTTAAAATTAATTTATTTAAAAGTTATATTGGTTTCGTAGAAATATTTATTTCATGCATATGGACATTAGAAATTATTAGATGATATTCCGTATAACGTATTTCAGATTAATGTACATAATTGGCGAGATATTATAATTAAATGTTAAAATCTCATTAATAATAATAAAAAATATATTCCGTAACTGGGCCATTACCTACCAGCATTAGTTATTATCAATACATTTAATAAGACGTATTGACACTATTCTAAATAACGATAAACGCGAAACTTGAATAATGTTTTAATTCTGAATAACGATAAACGCAAAACCCGGATAACGTTTCAATTCTGAATAATGATAAGCGCAAAAATTGAGTAACGTTTTGATTTTAAATAACATAAAACGGAATTTTTTATTTCAAATGTAAGCCCTGATTTTAATCATAATAAAATATGTTGGTATTCTTAATTTGAGATTATTATTTTACATCAATCATTAATATATCAATTATGAATTAATAAACTATTACAAATTACAATAAAATTTAAAAAGCTAGATCGGACTTTGGTACTAAATATTCAACTGTCATTATAATATATTATACTCGAATCTAAAAATTAAAAATTAAAATATTAAACACCACATGTTCCGAAACTTATGTTTTGAGTATAATATAATTATACAATTCAATCTAATTGTTAGTATTCAATATTTCAATATTATATTACATATTTTATTCTAGGTAGATACTGCTTTGGTGCTACTTCGGTTTACCATAGTTATTAAGCCATTAAGGCAATCACAATTCAAAGCACATATTTTTTGACCAATAAACGGTGGTAAATTATACGAAATGTCCGAAATTAATTTTTAATGCATGTATGAATTATTCTTCAACAATATATCTGGTTATTTAGGAAGTCGATGTTCGATGTTCAATATTAAAGAACCTTAAATTTAAGATATATTATTTTTAATTCCGTGAAATAATTGTATTACATTTGTATTTAGTTTGGGGACATCAGATTTTAAATAAAAAAGTATGTTTAAATATTAATATCGCTTTTTGTAGTTTTTGCAAGTATTCAAACATTCAAACAACAATTTATTTCATTTTTCATGTGGTATTAACATGACGTGTGAGAGTTACAAACGATAACGGACTTAATATTTAAATCCACTAATGTTAATTTTCTACTCATGTGCTCATGTATCATTGACACAGCCTATAACATGAACATCTAATATGAATTTCCTAAATATTACTCCTAGGCTGAGGTCTACCTCTTTTATATTAGTTTTAACTTCTTATTGATGCGAGTAATGTACCTATATTGGTTTTACAGTTATATTATTTTCAATGATTTTTTATTTTATTTTTTGTTTTTCTAATTGTAGAACCATTCTAATATTGTAATTTGTTGATACATTCCTATTGACAACAGTGCGTTGTGTTTTAGGTTTTTATGTGCTTCCAACCAGCTTCAAATAATAACTATCGTAGTTTAACTGTTGAAAAATTAGAATGAGTTTTGAAAGTTAGACATATTGTTTATATAATAAAATTAGTAGTTACTCAAAATAATTTTACCGTTTTATTTTATCGTTTACCGTTTTTAAATTCATTTTAATCCAGATTTTTATTTTGAATGCATAATTTAAATTTAAATTAAAAATTTAATACTATTATATTTGTGTACATAAATCTTTGAAAAATAAATATTCTGTTGTCACTTATCAATACGGATCAATAAAGACAGAATCTCAATTTGTCGAAGAAAAAATTAATTTAAATTTGATTTCCTGACATGTTCTGACAAAATAACCATGGTATTTCTTTTAATAGAAAAAAATAAGCCTTTAAGCACTTAGAATTATTTAGTATTATTATTAAACTTTTTTAATAAAATTCCATTGTATAAATAATAAATTATAAAATAATATAAGCTCGGAAGAATGTTAACTAAAGCTATTTATTTATGTAAGAATTATGACCAAATTGACTTTTGAAAATGTATCAATAATTATTTTATATTGCAATTTATGAGAAAATAAATAAGCTAACATTAGAAATAAGAATTGAATGTAAAAAAAAATACTTGATTTATTTCATAAAATTAGGTAGGTACTTATTATATTATTAATAAATTACTATTTATACATTTTTATAAAAACGTTTTTTGAACTCAGACCGCATTTTTTTCTGATTTTCACTTAAAGTATTTTCAACACTTGTTTTTCACAAATGTTATATGTTTTAAGTTTTGAAAAATCCGAACCATGAAATTATAATAACGCTTACGACGCACGGAAAACTAAATCGTAAATCTACGTTTGAGTAAGAGAAAAATCACGAATAAAATAGCCGAGCTATATATTGCATAATATATAGGTTGTGACGGTGTAAAGAACGATGACTATTCGCGCCTCGCAGGGCTGCCGTGTGCCGGACGTTGACTTATCGCCTGCAGAGAGAGAGAGACTACGAAATAAATGAACGACTGATGGTGGGTTAGGTAAAAAAAAAAAAAAAAACCATAAACACATATTGTATACACACTCCAACACTACTACCTGCAGCGTCGACGGTGTATATCCGATTTATTTTCCGGTCACATCGGAAGTATATAATATGTTTTGCAAAAGAATCTGAACGGGGGCAACCCGTCCGAAGGGATCGTGTGCACATATACTTTTCTGGTAAAAACGCACGTACGAGGGAGAAAGTGTCTGAGTGTGTGTGAGTGAGGATGGGCTATTAAGTGGTCCCAGGGGTGGGTGGGGGTGGTTTGGAGGGTCTTGGCATATATATTATTGTTTTTCATATATATATATATTAAACAGGCACGGCGAAAGTTTCGGCACGCGCTCCGGTGCATGATTGATGAGAACTGGCGTTCAGTGTTAATGACGTCTAACAAGCTGCTATTCAAACCGCTCGCTCTTATCGGCAAACCTCTGCAGAGGGGGTGGTGGTCGGCGAGGTGGTGTGAGGAGTGGTTGAGTCGCCCTGCCGAGTGGGGTCTGCGGCTGTGTATATAATATAATATACGGCCATACATGTCGCGTCGCCACCGCCCCGCCGTCACGTGTGCCGAAGAGATTCAATGAAACAATATTTTTTTTTACGTTATTTACACCGAACGTACACACTCCCGACCCCACCCCCCGTAACCACATGGCTCGTATACCAATCGAAATGGTGGTGGTCTCCGGCGTAGGGGGTGCAGGGATAAAAAAAAAATCCGATGATAATATTAAATATACGACGATAACCTCTCGCGACTACGGATCGATCGTTTTCAACCACGACGTCTTCGCGATCGTCGCTCGCCCCAAAATTATTATTATTATATACTATAGGTATTATATAATATTATCATAAACGGCGGTCGTTATCAACGCGTGTCGTCAGCTGGTTCCGGCCCGCCGGGAATTCGTGCAACATTTCCTCCCGATAACGCGGTCAGCGCCGCCGCCGTCGGGCATTTCCTCATCGCCGAAACGAACTTTATAATAATATAATAAATAATAACGTATCGGCGAGGCGACCAAAATCGCAGAGTTATATTATTCGCATATCGTATAGCATATTATTATTATTATGATTATCGTAGTATATGCGAGTGTATAAACGGGTTTTTTTTTTTTTTTTTACTGCCCCAAAAAAATCGCATTGTCGCCGCGTATAATGTATATGTTTGGTTCGTCGAGGGGACTTTCGTATATAATATATATCCCGATCGACCCGCGCATATATATATCTATTCACATCGGCGGTGTAAAGGGGACGGTCGAAATTGAAATCCGTCGCTGGAAGAAAAAAAATAATTTAAGGGATGCGCGGGTGTTTAATTAGTTCGGCGAAACGTCCTGTACAAAGTAATCTCCGAGCTTCATTTGTGAATACTTTCGGAGGAGGAGGAGGGGGCACTGATAAGAATGCGTATACACACAGAGCATATTCGAATTTTCACCGTAGTTGGTATTTCAAACGAGAATGCATGCCCATTATAATTTATATAGGAACGAATTTATTAGACTGTAAATCGTAACTCGTAAATAAACAGAAAAAAATAAAATACTCTCCAAACTGTTTAAATATAGTAGGTACCTTATTCTATTACGTGCGTTGAGAGCGAAAGAAATACTATATTACAGCTAGGTACTACTATCTAATATACATAATAATACCAATTTGATGTATAAATTTGAAATGTAAGTGCGCTGGTGTTCATGTAAATAATATAATCAAAACATAAATAAGGATATAGGTATATATACATAACATTATTAGGTACACACTATAGTACACTACACATATAATGTCAATAGATCCCACATTATTTCGTGATACACTCATAATAACACCTATGTATTATGACAATTAATTATAATTATACTGTGCATTATATTATTATATTATATATACTTATAGGTACCAATAAGTTGTTTTTACATTGCAGGACATCCAAGATTTTTCAACCAGCTCTCGTGTGGTCTGGACATCGTGTCCATGGCCGGCGAATGGCTGACGGCAACGGCAAATACGAACATGTTCACGTACGAAATAGCTCCTGTGTTTATTCTCATGGAAAACGTGGTGTTGACCAAGATGAGGGAAATCATCGGGTGGAAGGGCGGCGACTCGATTTTCGCTCCAGGTGACATTATATTAACATCGACATTATAAAACATAACAGTAATTCATAACATTATTGTGGTCAAGAGCGAGGAAAATAAAACCCAGGAATGTTATTCGTATAGGAATGAAAAAACGGAAAAGCAAATTATAGGAAAACCTCTAATCGGAAAATTCTAAATCAGGGAAATTTCGGGGATTCGTGGACTGTCGTTTCATTTTTCATTATATAATTCGATTAAACAATGTAATCTTGTTTTCAGGTGGATCGATATCGAACATGTACGCGTTTTTGGCAGCCCGGCACAAAATGTTCCCTGGATACAAGGAACAAGGACTTCACTCTATCAAAGGACAACTGGTCATGTACACGTCGAACCAAGTGAGAGCCCACAATCCGTTTCGTACCATATATTTTATAATAATATATTATACGATTGAAATATAAACTGAACAGTGTGTTTAAACGTTTTTCGGACAGCCGCTGTCTGTCGCGCTTGTCACGGTTACGGTTTTCAAAATCGGGCGGGGGAGGGGTAAGTCGTTTTTCGACACTGACGGAATAGGTAGGTACCCACCGTCGAGCCCGTTTACATTGACGCGGGCCGACAGTTTCGGTTGACATGACGTGCGGCAGACAAATGAGAGGATTAGATTACGACGGACGTATACATATTATTGTGACGTGCTCTGTACTTTTATTATTTTGTCATCCTCAGAATTGCACTTGAGCTGCTCGTTGTCAATAAATCGTCGACCCACGTGAACCGCGATAGTGCCTAAACCGTAAATTATTGTTCATAATATATATGTAGTGGATGCGCTATACACTATAGAGATAGGCGTATGGCAATGAAAGAAGCTCTCACCGTATCTTATCCGTATTGTTGTACATTATAATAAAGTCCGGGTGAGATTTTTCGAACAGTTGGTACCGACCTTAGGTACTGAATTTGATAACATTTACGATATCGAAAGACCATATAACCTATGACCTATATAATATTAATACGATAGATTATAGGTATAGTTAAATGAAACGTGCAAGTGTGCATTGTCTAAGTCGGAATTATTTTATTTAGCTAGTACCTACATGCATAATATATTATCATCTACCAATTTACATAAATATATATATATTATAAATAATAATATTACGACGATTATAGTCATAAAAGAATCTACAGACAGCAATATATGCTATCAATAAGCGTATACATTTTTAGCGTTATTTTATAATATTTTTTTATAGACATTGAACTTCTATACTGACTTGTTCATTTTACTGGAAATGTTAAGCACACACATTAAGTTTTTATTGACTGTAATTTACAATCCATGCTTATTTGCTTATTAATTTTGAAATCAAAACGTTTGCAACACTTTTCATTGCTGCACAACTTGTAGTTTAAAAAATATCTAATTAATAAAATTTGTCCAAAACTGCAGTTTCATATATAACTGTTTACCTAATTAATTTATACACACATAATATTCGATCTGATTGATTATTCTTTTTCAGGATTTGTATGTGCCCTTCCTTTTTGGAGGGTTCCCGTATATTGTTCGTTTCAATAGATAGTAACTATAATACCTATTATATAAACGAAATTACAATTTATTTTGAATTGTGGTCTCATAAATGTTCAACGCAAGTAATATAATTACTTCAATGTCAAATAATAATAGAATATATCAAATTAGTAAATTCAATTAATCTAGTGGTGATATTGGGGGAATGGTAGGTATATATTTAGGAATCAACAAAGAATCCCTTTAAAATAAAATGCTCCTATTTATGAATCATATCCCTTTGTACGTAGTTGTACATTTGGTTTGATTTATTATTTTTGTCTTTTCTCCGTGCATAGTTTGATTCTTCAGTCCAGTTAATAAAGTATATTCTGTCAAATTAATTGTCATACCTACTAAGTCTCTTATATGTGTAAATGCAATTTTGCGTACTCATTATAATTACCTATTAAGAATTAACATGCGCGCGTGATATATTATTAATATATATTATATCTACAGGTACCGTATTTTGTTTTCAATAAAGCGTGAACTGTCTGGGAGGCTGGGATGCTATGCCATCCCTTGCCCTAAAATATAATATTAGTCTAATATTATTGTTTATATATTTAAAGACTCTAGACACTTAATGGACAGCAGATCGTTACCAACTTACGATTATTAGTGATCTATTGGGTATAGTATTCTACAATTTTGATTGAAAGTTTGTTGTAAATTATTACTTAAATATGTTTTTAACGTATATTCAATATTTATTATTTTTTTAAAACAAAATAAAATATGTTCATCAAATAATCTACATATTATTTTAAATTTGCCCCAAAAATGTTCGTTATTTGCCCTTTAAATTGTGTAGCGTCCAGTGCCCTTTTTTTACCAGTCCGCGCCTATTTTCAATAATTATTATTCTCGAGGAGGATCTTATTTGTCGATTGACATAAAAAAAACCCTGACGTTTGCATAATAATAGTACAAACGCCAATATCAATCTGAAAGAGGGCAGGCGCGCATATTTATATTTTAATAACACATCGCTCGACATGCAGAAAACAATCGACAGAGATGCACATGCATGCGGTGCAGCGAACTAGAAATTAAACTATGCTCACTCGTCTACCGAAATGAACAATATGTGCATACACTGTGTACGTGTGCGAGTTCCGCCCTAAGCTCTGCAAATGCCTCGCGCATTAGCATTGTAGGGGTGTATTTTTTATTTTCCGATTTTTTTTTTTTTTTTTTTTAATTTAAAATAACACAAATGCCATACGCACCGACCGCGTCGTATGTACATGTTATTAATGTACGACTATTATAGTGAGTGACTATAATATAGTACCTATATATACATCAGAATTCGGTCGCCAAACCCAATATCATTATATGCCGCTGCAGAGTAACACCGCGAGCGATACGATTATTATGAGGTTATAGTAAATAGAGAAATATTTTAGGTTGCATTCTGTGTAGGAACTGTATAGGTACGTATAATAACTGGCCATAAGACGTATAATAAATTAGTCGGTATTCGACCTCAAAACCGTTCCACCGTAGTATTATGCGTATCACAGTAAATCAACAATATAATTTATTATTACGTTAGGTATAGAATATCGCAGATGTTAATACGTATATAGGTAACTACTGACAGTTTACTCCGTTTTTCTAGCGCACAATGTAATAATTTATAAGTAATAACTAATAAGGTGTTGGTATACCTATGTGTTTATGTTACCTTTATAATATAATAGAACAGACGATTTTAGTATAGTTACCAATTATTAAACATTTTGAGTTTGATAGCAAATTATTCCATGTTTAAAACTGAAATAACGTTTCAAAAAAATTTTAACTCACAAGGGAATAATAACTTTTGAATACAAAAAAAAAACAACAGCAAACTATAATTTTGTTCACCCAATAATATTTAATATTACGTTAGTTTTTATATTTTTCTCATATTCTTACTATATAAAACCTGGGATCGATACCAAACTTTTAACCATTAATATAAAAATGGCCGATAGCCTCGTCTGTACCAAGAACTAAGTATTGAACGAATTAAATTGGTAGGTATGTATAGGTACTGTTTTCTGTGAGATAAAAAAATGTTTTATTTTATACTTGATCATTATTTTAATCCTTAAATCGACATTAAGTGGAGAGTATTTAAGTAATTTTAAGCATTTACTTAATTTAACCGTTGTAGGTACTTAAAACCCTATTAATCATCACATACTACACATAGAACAAAAGAAAATATCAGGCATTAAAAACAAAGAAACTGATACTACATTTAGCTGTAACGACAATGGTAAAACATAGCCTTTAGTAAAGAGAAAGCTTCTAAGGATTATTTCTATAATTTAAAATTCATACATTTCAATAAATATAGGTTGGTACATTCATTGAATTTGTCAATACCTATATCATCGTTCAATACTCACTCCAATATAACATAATAATAGTTCAAATAATATTTCATAATTAATGAAAATAAAGCTACACTAAATTAATAAAGAAACAACAACATTAATTGCTCAATTATTATTGAGTATAGTTAATTTCACTCATTTTTTTCATAGACAAATTGTATTTATTTTAACATCAATCTTCATCCGTATTTTTGTGTTGAATAATTAAATGAAAGTACATCTATTGAAATTTATTATTATTCTGAAATTATAGTTGCAATCTTTTTAAACTTTAATCATCGATTAATCATGAAAGTTTTTTTGCACAACACTGTACAGTGAATTTTGATTTATTATTTTTTTTTTTTTTCATGGTTGGTTTTATTCATTTTCGCTCTTGCACAATGTCGCAAACTATTTTCTTCGGTTTTAAATACGATAATACATTCCTAAAGTAATATTTTTACCCATCATAAAATATACGATCTCATTGCAGCTATAATATATATATATAACTCACTGCATAGATGCGTCTGTACATATATATATATATTATATTATTGACGTGAACTTTTGCCGTTGAGCCTAAAGCCTTATATATACATATATTTATTAAACAGACAGTTTTTTTTCCTACCCTTACGGTTATATATAGTACAAGGGTGCGCTGACGCCTTTTACCGCTCTTACGATTTCCGGACAAATCGAAACGTCGAGGCGTACATACAGGATCGTGACAAGAGAACGGCTCCAGATGTTGCTGTGCCGGAGCACTTTGAATTTTGATTCGTTCGGGCGTGCATGTCGAGTAATGCTATGGGTTTTTGCACAACAACAACAATAATAATAATAATAATAATAATGTGCACAGAGACTAAAACGAATCTATTGTTTTCTGCGTACTGTAATATAATAAGTGTATAGGTACCTCAGCTCTGCAGCAGTCCCTCGGGTCATAATAATATATAACATCCTCGACCGACAAGTGCGTCGAAAGATATAGCGAATTATGATGTTTTACATAAATTATAACTAATTTGTGTTTTATGTAAACCGATTGTAATTTGTTTGGTATAGGTACCTGTGACGCGTGTATGCAAAGTGTTACACTGCAAAAAGCCTTGTGGAGGGGGTGGCAAAGGGGACATTTCCCCCGAGGAGCTTCACCTTGATAAAACTAGTATAGTATAGTATGTATACATGGGTGTTTGCGCCCCACACTTTTGGAACTTTATCTGAAAATTGATACACCGTTTGGCTGATTGCGGGTACAGCATTTTTCCAAAATAAATTTGAGTTTCAATTATTACATAAGACGCTCTCAATTTTTGCCGCTGGGTGCTAAATGGTTAAACAGTAAGCGCACGGTAGCACACGCAGTAGCAGTATTATTTTCTTACATCAAATAAACACAATATTTTGTACCTTCTTATACAAATGTGAATATATACTGAGTATTATTCCCAAACAAAGAGTTGTACATATAGCAATAATTATTATAGTAGGTACCTAATTACACAAATCAAATTGAATGTATTACGATATTCTATACTCTTTATGGTTCGTTTGAATGAGTAGGCAAATTTTAACAGCCCCGACATGACATCGTAAATTATAAGATGAAAACAAAACTTTGACTTTTATTTTACTTGGCATATCAAAGTTACCATTGATAAGGTTATGGTTACTATTCAAACTGACCAAATCCAAAGACATCAATCTAATTTTCAATACTCTTTCATGTCAAAAACTGACTGATGACTTATTTTTCCATCCTCACCACATTGCCCTTTCACACAGTCCCTATTATAGGATTTTGCTACCTATAGCCCATTTGGTAGGATATTTTGGGTGCTTATTTTTATAATTATTATTTTTAATTGAAATATTACGATCATTTTTTTTAAACAGATATTATTATAATGTATATTTTTTTTCTAAAAAAAGATTGATAGCTATAATGAAAATTAAGAGATTTTATTTCGAGTGTTCTGTGCCTCTGTGATACAATAATAATAGTAAATTCCCTCTACGAAACCGTTTTAGCTAAAATTTTATACCATCGGGAAATACATTTATTAAAAATGTGTACCGTACTGTAGTGGGTACAAGGTAATATTATTATAATATCAGAATTTTCTGCTTTTTTATCTTACACGGGTAGAAAACGACGTCGTTTCCATTATAAAAATATTCTGGAAGACGATGTACAATATTATAAGTATTTCTAGTTTTTATTACTACTTTTTATTCTGCAAAATAAAAATACAAAAATTTGCTATTCAACTAGAAAAGATCACAAGAATTTTATTATTAAAAATTATAATATCATAACGTAGACTGTATTTATCAACAAAATGTCGAGATAGCGGCATAAATATAACATTTTATTATAATTCTATAATTTAATTATAGTATCATATTAATATTATAAACTTGTTTTTTTTTTCAGTCTCATTATTCGGTTAAGAGTTGTGCTTCAGTATGTGGTCTAGGAACGGACAATTGCGTCGATGTACCAAGCGACGAAAGGTAAAATGTATTCTACTCGTATAATTTTACAGATTTTATTCGATTTATATTATTATTTTTAAATATTTTAATGCTTTAAAAAAAAAATTTTAATTCAAATAAAGTATAAAATATTGGTATTGTAAAATGTAAATACCTATTAAAGTATGACGATGATAGTTTTTAAACTTAATGGCTTATGCTATATTTGAAATTTTAAATAGTTGATTTTTTTTTTAATGCTGCAATTTGTTTTATCATAAATATTATAATATCATTAATTTAAAATCCAAAAAACCTTAGTATAAATGATTCACGTTTAGTTTTTTTATTTTTATACCAAGCCATTTTTCAACATAATCGATTGTATGATTTGAATAATTTCTTCAGTTAGTTTTTTTTTATTTAACAAATTATATATATTAAATTTATACTATAACATTGAATAGGGATTTGGTTTACTTTATTTTTTTTTTAAATTTTAAATTATGAATATCTAATTACAACCTCACATACTATAGATAGTTTATTAATTATAATTTATAGAAAATAGGTGAAGATAATTAATTTTTGTTTATTTTATTCAAATTATTTATAAGTTTTTAATGATGATGGAACTATAGAAGTAATAAAATAGTTATAATTTCATGAATAAAATCATAAATTCCTAAATGAAATAGCAAACAAATATGTATTATTACAATATACAAGTTATTATTGTTAAACCATACAAAATATGTTGTCATGCGTTATATTGAATTACTAAAGCAATTTAAATAGTTTATTGTATTTAATTACCGTATAGTTAAATTTTAACATAATGTACCAGTGTAGTTAAATATTAATTGAAAAATTATAACTTCTATCATACCGGATATTCCATAAATATGGTAAATAAACATAGTTTATAATCATAAATAATTACTTAATGCTTAATAGTTATCTTATTATTTATAATATTATTAAAAACACTATACAAACCGCACAATAATAGTTTGAATCATAAACGTACCTATTCGGTATATGCATATCAAGATTTTACTTAAAGATTAAATTTTCATAATCCGTAATTTGTTTTCAACTAACTTTAATATGATATAAATGTAAATTATTGTGATATGTATTAGACATTTATATAATTTCATAATATTTAAAATAATGAAATCTTTAAATTTTATGATTATAAATTTATCATCTTTTTTATATTAAGAGGAAGCTACACTGTTATTTTTTAAGCCTAATTATTAAATTTATGTTAAACAATTCTCGTTTAGTTGTGTTAGTTTTTATATAAAAGTAAATTGACATATTATTATTAAACTTTAAAGTTAAAGGAAACAATATTTTCACTTAAAAGTTTAAAACCTAGTTATAAGTTTGTAAAATATATATAAAAAATATTTAATGATGATTATAACTTACCATAGTTTAAAATATCCAAAAAAAAAATAGTCTCTGAAAAAACACAGATAAATATATAATAATATAACATAATACATAATATTATGACTACATTAAACAAGTTGATTTGCTTTTAAAATTAAAACTAAAAGTGGACTACTGAACTTAAATTGTCAATGTTAGACTATGTCTACAATACATTTCGGGTGTTCTTACAATTTGTTATCAGTTATCTTCCGATAAACCGTTTGTCGTATAGACATAATATACGAATTAATAACCAATGTCAATGTAAATTAGATTTGCACTGAAAATGTACCGAACATCCGCCATAGATTAACTTACTATATCGTCGGTCTAACTCGCAATTGTAATAACTCCATAATTATAACTTTTCAGGAGAAGAATAAAAAGTTTCATTAATCTAAAAAAATGAATTAAAACCTTCGAATTTCGAAAATCGTCATTAAACAAAAAATAAAAATAAAAATTGATACGACACCGGGACACATGTTTAATCAAAAATGTGTATAATATAATAATAACTGTACAATCGTCATTCGTCACACAATTTATAATTTTAATTAAAAGAAAATAAACCGCTTTGAGGTGGATTATTACTTACAACTCCCGAACCACAATTGTTGTGGAAATAATATACTGCAGAGAACCCGTTCTATTAAAAACGTTTGCTCATGTCTATTGATTTGACAGCTAAGATAATTTTATTCGAAGTCAGTAGAATCACATTTAATATCATATTCGAAAGTGTAATTTCGTCTGTAGTTTTGGTTTTATTATAAAATATGGTAATTTGTATAAACATAAATCTTCCTACTTTTATATCTTCAAGAGCAATACCCATCACATGGTACCACAATGTAATTGTAGGGGTGAAACTTCACCCCACATGAATGTGTGTATTAAAAATGCTTAGCTCCCTCTGAACATATTGCCGTGTCGTGTCCATAAAATACGAACATAAAATACAATTTTCCATCTTCCGCTCAGATTGCACAACCATGTAATCCATGTAATTATATACACACTATATATCAAAATGTTGTTCTTAGAAAATGCATATAAATACAAAAAAATAAAAAATAGGATTTAAATTGGTGTTATTTATTTTTTCAGCCGTAAGAAAACTACATTCACACTTTTTATTTGTATTATAATTTATAGGTACTTAATCAATATGTACTCATACTATTTCAATCTATAGAAATACTTATTTAAAACTCATTACGTAGTGAGCTTACATTTAATATAATACGTTGAACAATTATTTATATAATATGATTATTATTTATTATGTAAAAAATCAATTTGTATTGCAAAAACAGTTTGAAGTTTAGGTTTTCATGTACTTAAAAGTATAAGCAGAAATCTAATAAAATATATTGATAGTATAATACGAGAATCTGTATTATGTATAGCAGTAGACAGTAGTGTATACTTACTATAATACTTTAAAGCTTAAAGCGACTACTAAAAAATGAAATATTTGCATTAAACCTCAATATATACCAAAGTTATTACTTATAATAATAAAAGCTTAAAATTATAATCAATATTCATTAATCATACTGTTTTTTTTTTTTATTAAATCTATTGAATGGATGAATGGAATACAATTGAATTGCATTATAAATTGGTACAAATAATTTATAACTAGGTATATTATAATATGTATGTAAAATGTTTTTATTAAAAAATAATACATGTCGTCAAGTTAGGATTAAAAATTGTTTTCTATTTTTAGTCTAGTTTTATTTTGACGTGCATAACTGTTTATGACTTAGAGGCCGCATGATACCTTCTGAACTGGAGCGCCTCATATTGGAAAGAAAATCCAAAGGCCACATACCATTTTTCGTCACTGCCACTGCTGGCACGACCGTTCTTGGTGCATTTGATCCAATCAACGAAATTGCGGACATTTGCGAAAAATATAAGATGTGGCTTCACATCGATGCTGCCTGGGGAGGAGGGTTGCTTCTATCTCGCAAGTACCGACATCCCCGTCTGGATGGCATTGAACGGTAAGTATTTAGTTTTGTATTATTAAATTAAGTTCTCATCGATATCTGTCGATGTACCGTGTACTTACTTCTTGCACTTTAATGGCAAACATGTACGACCAAATAAAGTAATAATATTACTATGATATGGACATAATTTGGTTGGTCGTATTATAGTCTATATAGATTAAGTTATAGTTGCTACTTGGTACGGTTGACGGTATACGCCCACTCACTTAAGCCTAAGTCTTTAAGGTTATATACAATCGTTTTAATAATTAATAGGTATAAAATCGAGTTTTTATTTACAGTGTTTTCACGCATTTTGAAACACCAATGAGAAAATGTATTTTATTAAACTATATTAGTATATTACGCAATAATTGTGTACCTAATAATATTATATGCTTTCGGTGCTACGAATCAAATATCAATAATAATTATCTCCATTTCTCGTCATTTCGTTTATAAAAATGCTCAAAGAAATAATAATCTTCTCTAGTTCCGTTTCTTAATATTATTAACGTAATGTGTTTATTTCGTTGAAATTAGCAATGTAGTTTAATATTTTAGTTGTATATAACATACAGTTAAATGCATTTTAGACTTTGATCACATTATGTAAATTATTGTCGATCCTGATTCTTGAGGATCGATCCGTAACTTAACCACAACACACAAAATAAAATATGATAAAACGGAAAACGCACTATTGCAACCAAATTAGACAGATTCAAAATTAGATTTTTATCGACACCAACACATCAATTTATAGAAACTTGAAATTGTTTATAATTTATGACTTTTCTTTGAGTTAGAAAAATTCATAGGTACTAAAATCGTAATAATAGCGACAATAGTAAATTTTTAAAACTAGACAAGTTTAAGAATTACCTACTTAAAACTAACAAAATACAAGCAAGGCACCGTCGATGATTGTTCAAAAAAAAAATCGGTAAGGTTCAGTGTTCCGACTATATTGCAGTTGTATCGTATTTGCAATTAATAACAATTATTAGTCTACACTCGTCTTGTATTTATATATATATATTATGCACCTGCTGTAAGGTAACGTAATGTAGAATTCGATTTTTTTTCACTTCACGTCATAATTGCCGTCGCAGTGTTGTCGACGTTCAGTTTTGTCGGGGTCATCAATGACCTGTGATGAAACAACGAGTACGTATCAAATGCAAATCCGTTGTGGAAAACAATAGCGATTAGCGACAAAATATGCCAATAACGAATAAAGTGACACTGGTGGTTTTTTTTTTATCATTATTATTACTGTTTAGCAGTATTTAGGTTGGCGGCCGGTTAAGCGCGTGATAATTAGATTTCGATCTGGCACGTGTCGTGTGGGTAGACGATGATAAACGAAGCCCTAGCCAAAGGGTTTTGTGTGTAAACACAGTGCAAACTGCACGATAAACGCATTCCCGGAGGACTCACTATCGTACGATTCAATATGTATGTGTCACTGGGTGGGCTCTGCTAGCGTGTGTGTGTGTGTGTGTGTGTGTGTGTGTGTGTGTGTGTGTGTGTATCTACTACCGCTAATATCACGTACTGCAGCTATTATATTTATACAACACACTCGCTGTTACGACGACACCCGCGTGCCCGCAACAGTGGCCGCGCCTCCCCTTCGCGAGCGCCGCGTCCCTCCGAAGCGCTTAATTGAATTTTAATGTCCGTTCATTAATCAAACGTCTACCGTCTGCCCCGAGCACACACGACCCTAACCCCGCTGTAAACAATATTGGTCGAAAAAAAACTAAATTTCCATTCCCCCCCCCCACCAATCAGTTCGACGTAATCCTTTCGCGTGATCCTGCTGCAGCCGCGGTTTCGCCCGTTTGGATTTCGCTGCTGGACCCATTACAGAAGACGAATTTGCTGCGAAAACAAGCCTTAAACGCATTTGTTATCGTTGTTATATACTTGTATAATAATAATTGTTGTCGCTGTAATACCAAAATGTTCATCGTTCTCATCTTACCGGTAGGTACACATAACACCTATGTATAATATATACATCTTGATTATAATATTATGAGATGGTACAAGTAATGTAGAAATTTCTATCGTGTTTCAGTTTCCAGTTTTGTTATTCGTATTATTTATAGTCATTTTTTTTTTTTTATTGGTTAACTTAGGCCGTTGGGTAGTTTTAAACTGTGGGGGAGGCAACAGTAGGTGTAAACACGTGTGTGTAGTTTTTGGCAGATTTTTCAAGTGGACACCCGTAGGTATCTGCCATGCCCGGGTGGGGGATGTATAGTAATATTATACGCGTTTAAAACAAAATATTAACCATCTAAACCCGATATTATTATTTGCGTGAATTTACTACTTGCGATAAATTATATTTTGTCAATAGTTATTTATCAGTCTACGTTTTTTTATACGTCCATAGATTACCTAAACTTCACTTTATTTTTAAACGAAAATGTTTGTTATTATTTACACATTTTCAAAGCCACTGGGCTTAATTTAGTTCTTTATTTCTCAATTATATTATTTATACGTTTTATTTTGTCTCTACTTAAATTGTCAGTATTATTATTGATTTCACACTCAAATAACTGTCATTGAAAAATTAAAAAAAAAATAGAGACTATAGATGTATTCATTTTCAATTATTATACGCTCGTCACTCGCTGTAAGCGACTATACTTTTTATCTTTTCAAAATGAATTATTAACACCATGGCTAGGGTGAATTGCCTACGGTCTATGAGCTTAGGTCCTTCCTATAAATCCTTTAACATAACAGTTGTCCCGACCTACGGTAGTTCACATACATTTATGTGAAAACTCGTCTAGTATATGGTCATTAAACATGTTTAATAATGTAGGCGGAGGTATTACTCTAGGCGTTGTGCATGTACATTAGTGTTTTACTGACTATCAATGCCCGAATACTTAAATTAATATCGATCTGGAAAAAAAAACATGGCCCAATTTGCGAACTTAAACAAAGTATGAGCTGTGAACATTGCAAGCGTTATGCTACGGTATTTAGTATTATAAACACGAGAGACATACATAATATTAATATAGTAAAACTCTATTATATACAAGATGATTCACCAAGCACGCTAAACCCTCTATTATTTTTCGTTACCAAAGTAATTATTCATATTCTGATTTTTTGAATTTTTAAGTATAGTTATGAGCAGTGTTGGGAAAAGATAACAAAAAAATCATCTGGATAAGATAAAATATAACATAAATAAAAATAAAATAACAAAATAAAACTGACAATGTTTCAGTTAACATTTCTTTTTTTAGCTTTAATAATATTGGAATTGTAAATCACTACTAGGTTCTCGTAAATTATTGGCTATTTCAATATTTAAAAATATTCTTATTATTATATTATTTATCTAGATAATTTACCACAGATAACCATTACATTTATCTAGATGAGATGATTAGATGGTTTAATTATTTTTATCTAGATAAGATAATTTAAGATATAATTTTATCTAAATAATTCTCAACACTGGTCATGAGTCACAAGTGTCGTGTGTGGCATATGCGTCATTTTAACAAATACTTAGATAAATATTACATGTAAATTTATATTATTAAGGATTATTATCCTTAGCACATAAACTTTAATAACCCGCAGAAACATCTTGTTCAGATTTTAATTTTGATTTTTGATGCATCAAATATTTATTTTGTCAAACAGTTTCTAGTGTTTACAAAACAATTTATATCATAACAGAATATATAGGATGGTTCAACAACTCTAGTATTTTAAAATATAGTAATTATTTATAAAATATTTTTCAAAAATCGTAAATAAAAATAAATGAAGGGGGAAATTCAAAACGTTCTATTGCCAAAATTGACAAAATCGATATCGAAAAAACATCGATAAATCGATTGACATCGTCAGAATAGATAAAAACGTATTATTTAATGGTCAAATTCGCTATTCAAAATGATTGGTTAATCCAAAACGAACCTTTTCCATACACATAAAATCAAAACGTATTTTTTTTATGTTATGCCAAAAACGTAGGTACTATTACCCGTGTTGTAGGAATAGGGAAGTAAAATAGTTAATCCGAAACGTAATAGAATTTGATTTTAAAAATTGTAATAAGGCTTGAAATTAAACTAAAAATGTAATCCTAGAATGTTGAACACATTTGAATCGTTTTAAATAATAATAATACAAATACCTTATCTTCTAAATGATTTCTCTATTTATAAATTTTTTGTTTATATTCTAAATGTTAGGATACATAAAGTCGCTTCTTCTGAAAAATCAGCGTTTTGGCAATAGTACGTTTTGGGTTTCCACCCCTCAAATGCTTTATTATAAAGCAAAAATATGGGGGGAGGGGGCGAGTATGCCGGTGAATCATCCTGTAAGTCCTTATAATATAGCTGTTTCATATCCCTCTCGCTCTTTTTTTTTTCACCAATAAATTGAAAAACAACCTACTTAGAGCAGCTCGGTGCCCTGCAGCATAGCAACAGTGATAACTGATACAATAACAATAATATCGTTTCGTCTTGGCGGTATTCAAGTTGATTATAAGTTATAACGTACCTACACAGCGAGTATAGTCGATTTGATTGTTATACGCATCCGGTACAATTCGGAATTTTTTTTTCCGCTAATAAAGCCTCTATAATATTTTCGGGAGGGCGGTCGTGGTGCTGCAGGTCCGTATCTTGCAGTAGGTAAATAATGATCACCCACAGAGAACATTACCGAGAGCGAGCACCGCAGTCGGGTGCCCCCTTTTTTTTATATAGTTTTTCCTGCGGAATGGATGCGAATTAGCCGTGGGACCAAATCCTGGATTATCCGGAGCACCGCGAATGTCTGGCTTTAAACGCGAACTAAGCTCGTCCGCCTCACATTAATGCGTCCAAATCGTAAATATCCGAATGGGCCCTAATCCACCCCTCCGCCGCTCCAGCACAACCCCCCGCGGAAGGATCGTAGGTCCTTTTATATGCGTTCTCGTCGGTAGTTGTTTGTTTGCTTCTCTCCCTACTTCTCTGACACAATTTTTCATCGTTCGTGCAAACATTTTGTTTACCGACGGAATTATCCTCGGCACAACGCGCCCCATCCCCGCGGAAGTCCTTACACCTACCTACTTGGCTACTTATTATTAATTTCCAACCACAATATATGTAACCACACATATTTTTAACATTTATAGTCATTTTCCGTGGAATTTTGTTATTTTATTATTTATCAACCTGTGTCCCTTAATATTGTAAATTATAATAGTCACTATTTATATTGAAATCTACGATTAAGTTATTTTAATTAATTTTATATTTTATTCTCGTTTAAGACAACTGATTATTGTTTTATAAAAATTGAATTACCTTCTAAGGTATCTTATGCTTAAATACATATTATATGTGACCTGCACATTTAACAGCTACAGAAATTGAAATTTAATTAGTAAACTTTATATTAAATTGTTACTAAATAAGTGATAACCACTTATGTAAGTAAAATTTAAATTGATATAATAATTGTATGTACAGTTCCGTAAACTAAGGCAGGTCTTACGGAGTTTTATATACCTACTCAATCGGTGAAAAATAGTTGTGCTACCTATAAAAACTCATTTTTAGGAAAGCTATAAATCATCCAGGACGTTCGAACAAATGAAAAAATAGTTATCAACTTCTGAGCCCTAAATATATAATATTAAGAATATTTAGTTGTTCTTGTTTTTTTAAAGGGCTAACTCGGTGACTTGGAATCCACACAAATTGATGGGCACCCTACTCCAGTGCTCCACAATACATTTTCGAGAGAATGTGAGTATTAAAACATTAATAATCGTTAACGGTTAATCCTTATACATTATAATATTATACATAATATATAGGTGAAAATCATAATAATAATTAATAGTATGTTAGCTACATGCGCATAAAATCGTATAAAGTGTATGGGCTTAATTTCAACTGTACTACATGTTCGATACTCGCGATTCGTCTGTCTATAATAAATTATATTTATTGTTTTAATATTCATGGTACCTATATGTAATATAATATTACTGTTGGTTCTGGAGTTATACCAAAAAAAAACAATGACTGGTAATTTAAAGAAAATATGTACACTAAACATTAAACAATGCTCAATATTATAATCTACGATAAATTACTTTACTAATAACGGACATAATATTATCTATTTGTTACAATAACAATAAATATTGTGCATTTAAGCATAAAATAGGTACGTTTAATGTAAAATATGTTTAAGTAACAATAATACTGTTGAATGTAGAGCATGATTTAGTGGGACAATTGTCATTCAATTTTACCAAAACTTAATGAGCATACGCAGAGGGCTTAGACAGCCATTTTAAGTCATTATAATCTGTAAATAATATACGATTTACCCGAATAGTATATTATTCGTACAAAATATATGACGAAAAATTGACAAAGTTAAATTTTAATTTATAATTAAGGGGGCTGCAGCCCACGTATTTTTCATACGTTTTAGACCAATAAGCGTTGGTAAATTACACATACTTCGAAATGCCCGATTTAAATTTTTTATACATGTTTGAATTCATTGATAAAATATCTAGGTTTCTTAGGAAGTCGATTATCAATTTTCAATTTAAAATGACCTTAAAATAACCATTTTTTTTTTTTTTTTAGGAATCCCATGAAATAATTGCATTACATTTGTATTTATTTTGGGCACAACTGATTTTAAATAAAAAAAAGTGATTCCTAAGAGGCATAGTCTAGAAGTTTATAAATTCAACCATTTTTTTAGAAAATTACAATCGAACTTCGGGAAGTATGATTAATTTACTACCGCTTTTAATCGTTCTATAGTCATGCAAACAAGAATATATTTCATTTTTGCAATGTTTTGACATGTGCGTGCGCGTATGAGAGTTGCTTCCGGCGCGGTTGCCCGACTCAACGTGCAGCGATTCTCGGAAACGATAACGGATTAAGCACACTAATGTTCATTTACTACTCACACATAGATACAGTATTAATTTATATATCACATGAATTGCCTAAATAGTGTTCCTTAAAATATGCTACGGTGCAGCCCCATTAAATGGTCTGACAGAATACCCATGGAAATTATCTCGTGAAAAATGGAATATTATTAGAATTGTAAATTTTGAATTACCAACACTGAAATATTTCGTATAAAAGGGTTTTTATTTATTCTAAGTATTATTATTTCGAGTTCAACTTGTATTAAACAATTTTCACTTTAAATTTATTAAGAAACATTTTTATAGTACTACATAGGTACTATGCTCGTATATTAAACAACAATATTTTGGTATTTTTTTTTTTTACATTAGTCGACAGTTTTAAATTAAAAACTTGAATTTGTATAGCTTTATAATAAAGCTGAGGGTCCGAAACTCCGTATAAATTAAAAAAAAATGTCCCAAATATTTTTACATAAAACGTAAATCACCGAGTTTTTTTTAATAATTTTTAGAAAATAAAACTCATTGTATATAATAAACGTTAAATTGTTTTCAGCAGGAACCAACAAAATGTTAAGCTTATAAGAGCTGGGCCACCGATAATAACTATATAGTCCATAAGAGATAAATGGCAATTTCATCTTTCAAATTATCATATGTTTTTTGAATTATACAATAAAATGTAATTAATAAACTGTCTTCGTCTTTTGCTAAAATGGCCTGTATCGCGCCTGGTATGCGACACCCAGACGTAGTCGTTTTGAGCTTATTCTTATTTTATGATCACACTACACAATGTACCAACATAATGCGTTTACAATTTACTTACGATTCTGTATAGGTAGTAATAATGTTTTCCTACTTATAGTCCATAGCAAGACATTCATCTTGTAACTAAACTATCTTATAACTTAAAAGTCTTATGTTTTCATTTCAAAATCATC
>WHPZ01564060.1:0-14752 GCA_016617965.1 Macrosiphum rosae
GATCGTGGGTATAGTTTTAGGTATTATTAAGTTGATATTAATTTGATTTGAGAATATATCCCAGTTAGGTTTGCCTTTAATTAGAGAGTTGTTTGACTGATAAGATATAAGTATCTGGAAGATTGCGATCTTGGGATTGATCGGAGCGCTGAGAACAACCTGTTGCGGCGGCTACTGATAACCAACTGAGATTATATAATAATGTTGTACCTTTTAATATTACATTACCTGCATAGGTTAATCATTATAAAATACTCGTAAAATTGTTATCAATAGGCGACCGTCCGAAAACTAATTTATTGTTTTCAATTTTATAAATAAAATATTTCTTGTTATTTCATTATCACTAAATTCCCCCCGGTTGGGAACCACTGTTCTAATCAATAATTTTTATTTTTTTTATTTTTTTCAATGATTTATTGACTCGTTCTTTACATGTATAGTATAATATTTTAAATTTAAATTTTTGAATACTGAAAATAAAACATTTAAAATTGAATTAAAATTATTTTTGAAAATTTCAAAATAGCCATTTTGTAAATTTGGTTTTTAGAAAACTTTTGATTTGTAAAAACATTTTATGTAAGTCAAGTGACTTTATTATTTTTTAAAATGTTAAATATTGAAATGTTTACATAATATTCAACCCACTAAATAAAAAAATGAATTGTCAGGTAAAGGCTTTTGTTGTTAAAGATTTATATTAAAATAATAATTGTTTTTATATGAGGGTTACCTAAATTTATTTAAAGTATATCATGTACTGGCTATAGTAAACTGAGACAGGCTGAGGATTGTTATTGTTATTATTTATTTTTCAAATGTGGTATATATTGATGTGTTTATATGACTGTTTTTAATATGAAATAATTGTAGCTACGTATGTAAACTGGCTTGTATCGAGGTGAACAGAATGAGATAAGTCACCTAGTATGTATATTATTTCAGTGATTTAGTTAAAGTATATATTTTATTTAAATAACTGGAATAATATTACGTTGATTTAAAAATACCTATAGAAATCAACACAGTATAGTATAAGATGTATAGTAAATTATGTTGTTTATAATTTATGCTTCAAATTTTAGTAATATTATTCTTTAAAGTGACCATTTTGGACTAACAAAACTACTACTTAGTACAATGCCGCAGATAAGAATTTAATGTGTGCAAGAGTGGGAACATTTTTCCGTGTATGAAAATGTTGTGATTAATTAATTATGCATTATACTGCTAATGGTAATGTATTGTGATGTGTTGTGATAATAAACAATATATATATTCAATCAAATTCGCCACTTTTGTCCACGGGCATATCTAAAGTAGTTACCTACTACATTCTTAATTTTATTTTTACTCCAATAATTTACAGATTTATTAACGTTGGTTCACTAAATATACTTAGTCTAAATCTTAACGCTAATATTGATATTTTACCTATTCATTATTGCTAGACAATTTTATCTTCCCAATCACTTACCAAAACTCAATAAATATCTAAAATTAATAATGTACTTAATATTGGTACCTATTGCTATTTTAAATGTACGATGAATCATTATATTATGAACTATACACAGTCTAGAATAAAAAAAGTATATAAATAAAACCCAATCAATGAAAAATCTACCATTATTTATTACCTATCCTTAATTATTATTAATATTTAATAAACTTTCATTTTTTTGAACCTTAAACATGCTTATGATAACTAAATGACTATGAAATACCCATTTGCTATATATATATATATATATACCTATAATATATTATATACATATATTAGTTAACTATTCATTGCCCCGTTGTGTAAATGTATCGGTAGAACATTAATAACTCCTCTAAATCAATTTCGCCAACAAGGGGTTGGTTTAAATGTGTTTGTTATTTTATACGTTTAGGTATATATATATAATATATATATATTCGTCTACAAATGAGTGGAAATATCGAAACGATATCCCTGTGGGCATATTTGTCATCAGATAGTACACAAACTATTTTAGATAAGCTTTGCCTATACGGTTTTCCGACTTCCGGTAGTTACAAATCACAAAACATGGCGTTTAAACAGTATTCAAAATTATGACCAAATACTCGCAAAGCTAATTCCACGAATTAAAATAATTTCATACTATTGATGGTAATAACAAATAACTATATTAATAAAATACGTATTTTCATAACGATTAGGTATATTCATGTTAATTTAACTAGGTATGAATAATATTAATTAAAAAATTACCGTTAGAATACAGACTGCAGGGTTCAGACACTCTTGTATTTATTAACTCCTCAAAAAAATTTAACTCAAGTATTACAATACAAGACCACAAAAAACAAAACTTAACAGATTTTCCTCTCACTATAGTCTTCCCAATTTTCTCAAAAACTGTTTTGTGAATTTTTTAATTTGGATTAATTTTAAAATAATATGTGCTCGATTCCTAATTGATTGAACGTGATTATATATATTAATTTATATATGTTTATATGAATATACAGTTTAATATGTTATTTCCTAAGTTGGTTTATTATTATTATATCAAATATTTTGAAATTATAATAATGAGTGACATTAGTGACATCTGAAATTCGGTGAAAGTTATGAAACAGTATAAAAGCAACATTGGCGTTGATCTCCGAGGCCTCAAATTTCTTACACGAGACACTGCGGGATTATAAGCATGAACGGAGAGACCAAAAAGTTTTAATTTGAAATTCAAATCAGCGAACCATCTTGTCCTTCCCTTCTATACATTTAATCTATCTTATGTTCCATGGTAATTGACATGCAATCCCGGAAAAGTTTAGGTGTGCCCCGGTTGCTGCATCATTTTCCTTATTAATTTGGTTTTTTTAAAAATGATTTATACACCTAATTTTTAGTTTGAAAGATGAGTGTGAACCGATCAAATAAATATAACGTCTCAATAAAATTGTGATTTGAATAATTTGATAATCGTACGGGTTCATGATAGGAATACCCATGTGCCAAACCAAGTGCCTGGACTCTGGCACTGTATACATCGTTTGTTTAATTGATGCGTAAGTAATCTCCTGGTGTTAGATTTGTAGTACCTATACATACATAGGTACATTATACATAATACATACATATAAGTGTAATCTGGAATAAATTATCGGGGGGGGGGTTTGCAAACTGTGGTAAAATACGCATGTGCATACATGTTGTATATGATAGGTAATGAATAATTATAAAATATTTATTTTAGGTTTATTTAATATTATTGAACAACTTAATTAAATATTCTTAGTATTTTCTGTTATTTATAGTAGGTTTATGATATTTTTGGTAATTTTCCAATGATAAATTAATTTACACTTCATGTTGTATTATTGTAAGTTAATTATTATAATCATATAAAATGGTTGTTATAATAAAATAAAATAGAAATGCAAATAAAATTATTTATTTCGCTAAAATTACTTGTTTTCGTCTTTAATACCTATTCACATAATATTATATATTATATTATTAATTATTATGCTTACCACACTATTTCATTTTATTTATTTTATTTTATTAATTAACCCGTGGCAACATAGGCTAGGGTGGTTATTTTTAGTAGATTTTTTTTAACTTTGGGGTAGGGTACAGTTGGTTAGAACACGTATATATATGTGGCGAGGATTTGTCACTAGAACCCGGTGGTCATCTATCCGGTAACTGCTAGTAGTACCGGTTGATGCTTGACTTCAGAACACGTTATTATTAATATATTATATATAGTAATTATGTATAGGTCTATGCGTGCGTGATGGCCGTTTACTTTTTGTAGTTCTGCTATAAAAGGTGAATCTTTCTTATACAATATTTATAAGTACATAACACAATCATTTTATTATCCATCAAATTCTGATTTTTGTAACTTTTAAGTATATCGAAGAATTATACTTTAAATCCTTATATTTTGTATGCAATCAGTGTCCTACAGTCATTTATACTTTTCTTTTTTTGAACTTCTTTTTTATTGCAAATTGTTAAGAAAAAGATTTTAAATAGTGTTTTTAAAAATTATAGAGAGATAAAAGAAAAACGAAATTTCTAGGTTTTTTTATCTAATAATATACGGTGTTACTATAATAATATATCTGACTGTCGCGTAATGACAATTTAATATTACGATAATATAGTGTGTACTGTGTACCTACTGTTTAATTACTTTGATAAAAGCAATATCTATTTATTATTATTTATTTATAGTTTATTTTTATTTGTATAGATTCTCTTATTTTAACTTCTATACTCTATAGCCTTTAAAATTTTCTAAAAATATTTACTTAAAATATCTGTAAGTTCCGAATAATTTATATAAGGGTTTAATACTTTTTAGTTTTTACGCACTTCAATATTATTGATTTGAGTTTTTTTCCCTTGTATATTTTATACCCCTAGATGTAGAAGCACTAATTAATAATTATTTTACGTTCCTTCACGTCTGTCCTGTACCGGCTGACCGCAGTGTCATTCCCCTCGCTCTCTTTTCCCTTCTGCTCCACGACTGTATACTCTCGTCCCCAGTCAGCCTGTCGGAATACGATTAATTAGTATGAAACAAAAATATATATACGAAAGTTTTAATCAATTTTGGTGCATAACTTAGTTGCTTGTGTACACATAAAGTTTATAATAATTTCACGTGGCAACTTGATTAACTTTTACCGAAAATGTCCTCCAGGTATTTCCATGACCCAAGATACTATAGGATATTGTCAGTAAAATATTTACTCTCGCCCGTGGTGAATCTGTTTGCGGTTACCATTTGCCGTTTGGATTAAGAATTGCAGGTTTAAAAGCATGTTTAAGTAGCAGCTATGCACGTTATACGTACGCGCGAATTGTGTTTATTCAGACGGTCTTATAGTTCTGCTGTACAAGTCTACACTATAATATTTCAATTTGCATATTGCAAACATAGTGTAGATTAACATTTTTTTCAAATTTATTTAGAATTAATATATAAATCTTGTCTGGTGAAAATTTTAACTTCAAACGCCATCAAAAATTAATTTTAACATTTTTTTTTAATTTAAGGTAGAAAAACTTATGAGAAATCTTGTACTTACTTATTATATTTTAAAATCTTAGATATAAATAGATATTTTTTATGAATTTCTAACTAAAAATAATTAGCAAATTTTCGTGATTCTGACGAATTTTGTCAAAATTCTAACTATAGACACTCATAAAAAACTATTGTGAATGTAAATGCAACGTTCAACTTTTTTTTTTAAATTACACTAATAACATCTTATGAAAAACCTTGTATTGAATTTTCAAGTTTTTTAACTGAGTGAACATTTTTATCGTCAATAATTAAATAACAATTGAAAATTTTTTTGCCTGTAAATAGCTTAAAAAGATTCAACGCGTATTTTAAACTAATAAGTTTTGTTCAAACATTCGATGAAAATTTCAAGTACCTACGGTTATTTGAGTTATATCAAAAAACAAAATCTATTTGATCAAAAACCGATTTTTCGTAAAAAAGTCAGTTTTTTCTTAATTTTTTTTTCCGATGCTTTTGAAAACTACTGGAAATTTTCCCAGTTTTAACCTCTCAAATGCACCAACCATATTCCCTTTCCACCAAAAAAGTTACTGAAACATTTTTTCGGCTACTTATACACACACAAACAAAAATAATACACCTCATTGTAAAATCAATACATTCATCGTCGCTAATCTAAAATCAAGTAATTTAAATTATTTAGTGAACAAAATACTATTTTTTAGAATTTTATAATTCATTTAAAAGAATAAATGTATTGGTTTCGTTTGTTTTATAATGGATTTTTTTTCATGAAAAAGATATTGTAAGTTCCTCTCTATTTTCGATTTTTCATAAATAATCTGCTTATACATAGTAATATATCAATCATTGAAGTTGTATGCAATATTAATTTAAGATATAAAAATAACAAATTATTTTTTTAAATTCTACGAATAGGTAATAAAAAATTGATATGATTGGTCACTTTTTGTTTCTTTTTACATCTAGACGCAATATGGTAGTATACTAGTATCAATGTATTCAAGAAGAATATAATAGTACCTAGATATTTCAATGTTTAATCTATCGTAGTTGCTATCAATTTTAGTTGGGTGTTCACTGAAAATAAAAATTGTGATATTCTAGATTTTTTATAAAGCTATTATCTAAATAAAATTATTGTAAATGATAAAAATACCTTGCATTTATAACCTAATAAAGTTTAGGATAAAAATCATTGGTATTTAAAAATATAATATTGTATGCAGCTCTAAAATAAATAACTAATGGTGTAATTTTTAACTTTAAAATAAAATAATTTTAGCGGTGAATAACATAAAGAGAAATTTAAATTGCCTGATTTAAAAATTACAAACATATAATATACACCCCGGAATTACCACGAAATACAATTACTATCAAACTCATTAACATTTACAACACATTAAAACCTGAATAAATTAAAAATAAATATTTAGTAAAATAAAGAGGTTTGTACCTAATTTTATTATTTGCATTTTTGGACTTATGCAGTAGGTATTTAAAGTCTTTTGACCGCTCATATTTCAGACAGTCACATTACCTGTGCTCGATATATATTATTCATTGTTTAAACTAAAAACAGTTGTAGTTTATGGGTGTAAAAATTCCTATAATGAGTATTTTGATCAGAATACACACCTGACGTATGCATTTCAAGAATAATAATGCATGAAATCTATTACGTTTTTAATTTAGTATCGATTTAATACATTTGTATTCAACGGAATCAAGTGATTGATATTTATCATGATCACAGAAATCGGAGTTAAGGATAAAAAAATCCTACCTACTTAATGTACCTACCTATTTCTTTTCAGCGCATTGCCTTAGAGTATTTGGCCAGTTTACTTGTTCTTCTGCACACTATGAAGAGAAAAGTTCTAGTTTTTTTTTTAATCTTGACGCGACCAGTTTTTATGACAGTCTCCATGATTTTAATAACGACACAGTTTTTTCATATTTTATCCTTTTCTCCCTGTGTCTTCCAAAACTTCTCGTACGTATATAACGCATAACTTATCGCAAGGGCACTTTTTCTCCTTATTTTTATTGTTTTTCCTTCCCCTCGGAATTCACTGTTTATCATAATATCGTCGTAAAAACCAGCGGAAATGTACGGTGACAGTTTTTTTCAATCTCTTAGAAAACTTTGGAAACGCCAAGGTGTTACGGTTGTGAGTAGTGACCAACGAACTCTACTATATACAATATAAACCAAATGTCTATTATAATACTGCTGAGTACCTATAGTACCTACTATATATATACTGTAGTAGAGTGCATATACTATCCGGTTTATTATATGAGGCGTTTGATTATTTACGAGTTTGAAAAAATGCACAGTTATTATTATCTTTTTTTATTTTTATTAAAAACGGCCCTACACAATTTTAATATACCTATTACTTCTTTACCGAATGAATGTTACTTCATCTGTATAAACGCGCTTTAATATTATATAAAATATGAATTTATAGCATGGCATAAACTAGATAAAATCTTTTTGACATTTTTTTCATAGAAACGTTTTCCGAGGAAGTTGGCAAAATATTTATGTTTAAATAATTGATTCTCGGCAGATAATATATGTAACTATTATACTTATATTTAAATAATTGATAATATTAATTTTGAAATATTTTTTTTAAAGTATATCGTTGGTACCAGGTACTGCTTGTTTTAACATTTTTAATGTGTTATTAGAAACATATTAAATTTGTTGAGAATTCTTTCATTTTAAAACCAAATATTATTCGAATTTCGAAGTCTTATATTATGAACATATAATTAACAACGGAGAATATATAATAAATAAACACATTTTAGGTAATTGATAGACCTAATTAAGACAATTTATACAAATTATCAATTTTTTCTTAGTACGCAATGGTATACCTGCATTGCATCATATTTTGAAATTAAAATTAGAAAAAATCATTTTATACTTTTAGGTACTATTATTTTTTAATAATAAGTTATATTTAAATAAACATTTAATGTTCTAAAAGCTAAAGAAAGTTTCAATTAACAGTAAAATATACTTAATGTAAAACAACTTGGCAAGAAAATGAATTTTATAAAGATAATATTATAATGTGCCTTAATAATAATAGTTTTTAACATAAACAAAAATATAATAATTAATAATTTTAAAATTAGTGTACTAAAAATATATTTACAAAATACTTTTTATGAAATGGCAGTTTATTATTTTTTTTTTACAGAGAACCTCATAATGTTCATATATATACTCGATGAAATTATACCGAGCACATATTCCATAGTATTTTTATTGCACCAGTCCCTAATAGCCGTAGCTCTACAATATTAATAAATTATTGAAATTGGGGGTTCTGCAAATGTACGTGTGTGTGTGTATAATATTTACGTCAAATAAACAAAAACACATGTACCAACGTAATACGATTAATTCATGGCAGTCCATTAGAAATGTTACAACAATAAAAAAAATATTTGTCAAATTTAAATTCCAGTATGTTTTTTTATTCATTTTTCCCCTGTTTGTATTTTTACCCTAAATATTTTTGGTATGTAAAGTATTTCAATACAGATGGTCAACACACAATAAAGTTTTACATAATATTTTGTTTCTAAATGGTTCGATGCTTTTATAACCCTCAGCTTTACTAACAGAATATATTTTAGGTATTGCTATAATATTCGAGAATTGTTTACATGATTAAAAAATACGAGACTAGTGAATCAAGACACTGTATAGAGATTCCAACAATTTTAATATTTTACAATTCGACCGGTTCTCGTATGTTATGTTAGGTACTTAATATTAAAATCATATATGTTTGATCAAAATATATACAACATTTAATTGAAAAATGAATTTAATAAATGAACTTCTAATAACTGCAAGTTATTGGTACTAAATACAAGTATATTACTTGTAATAAAATACTAAAATAAATATTTATAATACCTATATAGTAAAATTAATATATATAGCTAATTTTTTTAAATAATAACTGAACTTATAAAAAACACTTAAAAGTAATAAAATATTTACAAAATTATGGATAACTAGTAATGTTAATGGTTATTTATAGACATTTTATCTAGTTTATAATTAGTGCATTAAAAAGTTAATTTTAAATCATTATTTAAAACCATTAAACTAATTTTTAGTTGAACTCATGGGTATTTCTAACCCCGTTTGTTAAGGTGTGAGTGTGGGTGTAAAAATTACAAAAAATAAAGGGCTTAACTCAGTCTTTGCATAATTTTAGTTTTAAATTGCTTACTATAAAATATATATTTATTTTTATAAGTGTATAATAATATGTTTTATAAGGACACCATGCTGATGTACCGCGTATTCCGTGCCCGTATGTGTTATCTCCGTCTAGAGGTATAAGGTTATGCATAGATAATTAACAAACACAATGAAATAAAATATAAATTTATTCAAATATTAATTATACTGTAAAGTTATTCTTTAATTCTAAATCTAACTTATTATTAGAAATTAGTAAGGGTGTTTATTAATATCAGAAGCATTTAATATACAGAAAAGTTAACTATAAAAAACTGAATTTTTTTAAAATAAAGCTACAAGCCACTGCTACATTTGTCCCTCTTCAACCACACTTGTCTTAAATTTTAAATTAATATACTTATTCTTAAAGTCAAATTAAAACATCCAATCTTTAATTTTTTATGTATAATATGTCTAGTGTTTACATATATCACTTGATTTAAACATTTCATTTGAATAAATTTCCCTGAGATAAAAAAACCATTAATAAACCAATTAATATTCAAAAAAAGTGTAACGCTTAAATAAACTACTAATATAACTAACATAGGGCCGTATTTATAATCGATTCTTAAGAATAAGTATATTGCTTAAGCTAATTTTGATAATTTAAAAAATAAAAAGGTGGCAAGTGGGTGTCGTTATGCCATAGCAGCTACAGTGTAGCTGTATAGTAGGTTACAAGTGGGTCACTGTAATGGATGGTGTATTGGTGTTCAATTCGAATTCAATGATTTGATGAATATCATTGTATACGAAAAACGATTTTGAGCTAAGACAGTCAGTTAGTCAGCCTACAATATTACTACCTAAGTATATTAGATGATATTATTGTGAATAAAGTAATTTATATATAACCTATTTACATGGAACTTTGTTTTAAATTTGATCAATTTTGTCAAAATTCGAATTTTAAACGCTTATAAAGAAAAATTGTGCTTATGTATTTTTAATATATTTCAACTTCTATAGTTATAATCTATAGCTTTGTATAAAATATTCACGCTTTTTTAATAATTTAAATATTCAATGAAAATTTCAAGTTGGTATACATCTATGGTTATTTGTTTTAGAGTTTTAGAGCTATAAACCAAAATCAACTTTGTTGAAAACTATTGAGAATTTTAAATTTTGACCTCCCTAATGCACCAACTAGATTCACTCTCCCCTTGAACAAGATGCTGTTGAAAAAAATCGAAGCAGTGTCATCACTGTCCCATACGGTGATGACATGACACAACAATAATAAATAAAAAAAAACACATTGTAAAATCAATACATTCTTGATCCGCTCAGAATCTAAAATTTGTGATAATACCTAAAAAGAATGCCTAAGGTAGTTCTCGACCAACCTTTATTTAAGTAATACTTTTTCTTTTCTTAAGCCAAAGTTTCGTTTATGAATCTCATCTGAGTCATAAGTATAGCTTTAGTAATACGTATTCTTATGCATCAACTATGAATGGCCCCTAGTCTACCCTTATAATTAAAACTACAAATTAAATCTCGAAAATTAAATTGATGATAATTGGGGACTGGATTTATATGCACGAAATATCTTCAAAATATGCTTCTAAAAATGCTGTAATATGCTACAAAATATGCATTTATTTTTAAATATGAACTTATTAAAATTGAATCGAAAATATTTTATTTGATATTATGTAAAAAATAAGTATTAATAAAGGGTATAGAAAGGTTTCAAAAGTATTTCATCGTCTTCACTAAGTTCTTTCCCATTTATCATTCTTTATCTTCAATCGATAAAATATTAGTCCACATTAATAAAAAGTGAAAACTAAGATTGAGTTCATATATTTTACCTTATTGCACTGGATGATCAGAAGTTGTTTAATGTAAACGAATTTATCTATATAATATAATATAGTATATATATATGTCACATATGAGTATTTCATCTCATCTTTGACAATGAAGACCGGTCTTAATTTTATCGATAATATATGAGGAAAAACAAATATATGTGCTATAAATAATAATATGCACTATAAAACTACAGATATACATTTAATGAAATATTTATTGAAATATGAAAAATATCAAAATACAATTAGGTAGCTTTATTTTAATAAGAATGATCTAAATCGGGGACAATTTTCATCAGACTTAAAAAAGCTTATTTCAATACATATTATAATATGAATTTGCGTATAAATCCAGTCCCTAATGATAATATTAAAAACATTTTGATTTTTTTAGATATAATATATGGTTAATTTCGTGTTATATTTTTTAAAAATTAAAGATATAAAAGTAGGTACGTTTTTATAAAAATGAATCCAAAACAATTTACATTTAACAAAAAACTAATTTTAGAACTGAAATAGTGACGTCTTAGGTATGTCATAATATTTAGTGTTAAAATGCATATGATACTTTTATAGCACTTAAAATTGTTCATAGAAAAAATGTCTACCTATAGATAAAACTAATTTTTAGGAAATCCATATAAGTACACTACAAAATTCAAAACTTATTAAAAATAAAAATGTTTTTATATTGTTTAGTTTTTATTTTATTTGTTCGTAGGTACTTAGTATAGAATTCTAAATGCTGTCTTTAAAAATAATTAAAACAATCTATTAAATAATGTAACTTTTACTTAGTAACTTTTGTCGATTGGTTTTTATTGTCTTTCTAGTCTACTTGCTAGTAAAGTTTGTGTTGCTATAACATCGTCGTCCAGTGGATAATTTATGGGTGCATGTAATGTAATAAATTTCTTTTGTCATAATATAAGCTTTTGTTGTATTTTAAAAATAATAATTATGAGAAAATAAAAAGATGCTGGTGACCCCAGGGATGAAATAGTGGGTAAAAAATAATTGTTCCAGCTTTTTATTTTTTTCATTACATGCCTAGGGTGTTTTAATAAGTACGTGAGTCTTTTGTCGTTTTTACTAAATTTTAATTATTTAAAATCTCATCAGCGGTGACTATTTTTCCCCGGTACATTCAAATGGATTTAAATTGAAAAAAAATACGTATATTCCCTTCAAATAAATACCTCATATAAAATTTTATCACCTATATTCATTGGCCTATTTTAGTTTCCTATTTCTGTTTTTTTTATTTATCTATGTGCTTGTCATTTACTTGTTTTGTAGTAAAAGAAAATTCTTCAATTTTTAATTTTGAAGATTATTTTTAACAGTAAATTGGATCTACATACATTTTTTTTTGAGGTTTAATTTGATGATTCCAAGTACCTTTCAAAATAATCGGGATATCCAAAAATAAAATGAGAAAATGGAAAAATTGCAATTTTAATTACCTTTGCCAAATCAGTTTTTTTGAAAATATGGATTTTCTTATTTTATTGTTATTCAAAATAATCGTAGACAATTGCAATTTTCACCAAACGTTTATATTATAATCTTCTATATGTACGTACATCGTATAATTTTCAAAATATTATTATTAAACTCTTTTTGAGCTGTTTATAGACATTTGAAAGGTTCGATTTTTTTTCTGTTTTATTACTAAAATTTGAGCAAAATTCCACAACTATTTGAAATAAAATACAAACAAATTAAATCAACCTTCCGTATTCCGTAATACTAATAAGTTATAACTTTATAAGTAAACAAATTACTTTAAGAATAATATCAAAAAACACATCATGAATTATCCCTAATAATAATATTGGTTGACAGACCTACGACTTTGCTACGAATCGATTTTCGTGTGCAATGATTTATCATTAAATTGAAATTTAACACATGGATAAAAGTATTTTACCTAATGTCGAGATATACAGAGCGATTACCTTTTTTTTTTTTAAGTATTTATTGATAAACATTTTTAGGCTCTGTAAAAAAGCTTGAAAATGTAATAAAAGGTCCAACATAAGTTGTTAGTTTAGAAATTTAAAAATATTTAAAATACCTACATAGCTATGATTTTATTATAAGCGTTTGAAGTTTTAAAACTTTGATAGAATTAGATATTTTTTAGTTATTTTGTTGTAATTCAAAAATATTATTCATGGGGCTTGGCACTTTTGTGTATAGTATTAAATTTTATGTAATGACATTTTTAAGACATTAATATTAATTGTATGCTATTGCCTATTTATACCACTAACAACCTATTCACACCGTTATACGGTAAGTCGGTAGTGACTCAAAAGTTAATAATAATAATATACCTATATGATTATATTATTTACTATTATAATTTATAATTATTAAACATTAAAAATATTTCTAACTAGTAAAAACAATGTTTTCGGCAAAAATTAATTCATCCTATTGTTTTACTAATTGTAACATAAATTACTACAATAGCAATATAAATATGTCATAAAATATACATAAGTAAAATTGTAGCTACCTATGCAACGATTTCTCATCGAATTCAAATTTAACCCATTTATCACAAAAAGTGACTAACTCGTCAATAATTGCGAAGTACATTCCACACCTATAAGTTACAACTGTACTTGCATAGCGGTTTCCTACTTTTTTTCTTTCGAGTTATGTTACTCTTTTGAGTGTTTATATTTGGTGTTATTGCAAGTTTCTAAATGTATAGAAGATCGTTCTATACACAACATTTTTAGATTCTGAGTGAAACGATGAATGTATTGATTTTACAATGATGTGTGTTTTTTTTTTTTTTTGTGTCTGTTTTACGATTAGTAGTCGAAATAATGCTTTAATTTTCAACTTCAGTAACTTGTTCGATGGGAAAGTGAATCTAGATGGTACTTTTAAGAGGTTAAAATTTAAAATTCCCAATAATTTTCACAAGCGACAAGATTAACAAAAGAAAAATTAAGGAAAAGCAGGAATTTTTACGCAAAATCGATTTTTCACAAAATTGAATTTGGTTTTTGGTGTAACTTTAAAACAAATTACCGTAGACACTTGAAATTTTCACTGGTTGTTTATATTTGCATTTTCTATACACTATAACATTTTCAAAATATTTTGATTTATTTTGAACTGTTTAGAGACATTTTAATTTTCCATTTTTTTTAATTTTTTTTTCTAAAAATATCAATTAAATTTTATTTGTTGGCTGAAAAAGCTTGAAAATTTAATAGAAGGCTCTTAGTATATTGTTCCAAAGGCAGATGAAAAATATTAAAAATTCTTAGTCACAGTTTTTTTTTCTAAGCATTTAAAGTTCACAAATTGACAAATCACGAAAATTAACAAATTATTTTGAGTTAAAATTCGTAAAAATTTTTCTTTTTAAATCTAAGGTTTTAAAATGTAATACAAGATACCTCGTAAGTTTGTCTACTTTTATCAAAAAAAAATTTCTATAAGAAAGTCAAATTAAATTTTTATGAGCGTTTTAAATTCAAATTTTTACAACATTGGATATTCACTCGATTTCTCATATAGCGATTTCCTTATTTTGTTGTAATTCA
>WHPZ01564067.1:0-12071 GCA_016617965.1 Macrosiphum rosae
TTTATAATTTATAATAATAATTCAACGAAAAAAAAGAAATCTTTAAAGATATACATAAATAAGTAGTAAATATTATGATAGATGATAAAATATAAAAAAAAAAAAATCATAATTTCATTTTTTTACCGAACGGATCAAAATGTCTCCAAGGAAAAAAGGATCAAATTATTTTTCACGAAAACGGATCAAAATATCCCCCAAAGGATCAATTTGTCCCCAGCGGATCAAAATGTTCCCAAACCGGATCAAAATGTCCCCGGATCAATATGTTCCCGGATCAATATGTCCCCGGATCAATATGTCCCGATACCGAATATTTATATTAACATTTCCTATACACCATACAATTTTGAAAAAATTTGGCTCTTTTTGGGCTGTTTACGGACATTTTCAATTTTCAATTTTTTTAGTTTTTTTTTTCCATAATTATCAATAAAGTTTTATCTGTTGGGCCAAAAAGTGTAAAAATTAAATTCAAGGCTCCTGATATATTGTTACAATATATCTTGAAAAATATTAATAATACATAGGCACAATTTTTTTTTATAAGCATTTAAAGATTGAATTTTGACAAAATGTATCAAAATCTCGAAAATTATCAATCATTGTAATTAATAAATTACAAAATGTTCAGTTTTTATAGCTAAGGATTGCAAATTTAAAACAAAAGTTTTCATAAATAGTTCATACTGACTGTAACCAAAAAATTTAAAAAAATATATGAACAGTTATTTTTTACAGAAATTTTAAATTCAAATTTGGACGAAATTACATATTAAAAAACCTAGAATAACTATTTTAGTTATTTTGTTGTGATTGAATAATATTATTCGTGGATACTTGAAACTTCTAAAATGTACTATTATATATCTATGATGGTATCACGGTTTTTGTTGATGTATAACGCGTTATAAGTACCTAATGGATATTGTGATATGATTAATTTGGAATATATTATAGGTCAAATTTTGGTTTAGTACCATAGATATGTATATAATATGTCTTATACCTAGACTGACATACCGTCTCCGCTCAGAATTGTTTTTCTTATAAAATTATATTATATCGTTGAATTCAAATTTAATATCATCCATTATACAGTAACCCACTTGTAACCTACTGTACAGCAGAGCGACACCCATTTGCCCACCTTTTTTTAAAATAATTGTTCTGTTTGAATTTTTAATATTATAATTAATTTGGTGATATATTACTACCTATTATTATGAAAATATCAATGGCCAATAATTTAGTCAATCTTGCACTATGTAAAGGATAGCGTTTTCAACATCTTTACACTCTCAAAGTAATCAGAATTATGAAAATAATAATAATTTTGAATTTTACGGTAAGTCTTTTTGGTTTAATATTATAATAAATGTTAAAATTCATAATTTTATAAAATATTTAAAAATTTAGAATCAGGTGAATCTTTGCCATTTGAAGTATATTCTAAAGATTCATATAGGTCACCTAGAATTGATGATGATGATTCAAATGTTGACGATCCAATTGAAAAAGTAAACTACACAATTGAATCTATTACAGCTATGCCAGGTAACAACTCAAAATCATTAATTTGACTTAAATAATATTAATGTGTTTAATGCATAATATTATTATAATTTATTTACTATAGCAGAAACATCTTTCATGTCTGATAAAAATTCGTCAAATATAGTTTGCTTGTTTGGGTGAAGAGATCTCCACCACTCCTCTTTAAGTTGTCTCGGTTAGGTTTGTATCTCTTTTCTTTTCACAAAAATAAATATATTTCCCCATATAATATAGGAAAATACACACATTAGCCGTAGGTCACACATTAGCCCAGCAAAGATAAGGATAGGTCAATTATCAGTTGTAGGTCGCACACTGGACCGGTGCCATTTTTTATTATTAATTTAAGCATACGTGCCACATACACACACACAGATACACACACCACCACACACTAGAATTCGATAGCCTTGTTCGGCGTCCACCTCTATCGAATAGCTAATACCTACATACACATATAACACAGATCGGCCGGTGTATATAGTGCGCACGGAGTATTTTGGTGATCGGGCATGAACAACGGAGACACTGCGCTTAAGTCTAAATTATCATTAGAAAGTATAGATAGTTTTTCTAACTTTCATGTGAAATAATGCCATTTCACACTAACAGTTTGAACAGACACATATGTATTTAATAACTGTTTGTCTGTTCACGCCGATACACTCACACACGCGTGTGGCTTATAATGAATATAATAATCATATTTAATTGAACTTCGGTCGCTACTATTGTTGTACAATAGTATAAGTATCACCTGTACATAATTATAATATCATATCATAATGTACGACGCAATCGACCGTCGCTGACAGTCCACGTAAAAGTAATAACACAGCCGCCCTGTTTCTGACCAGCCAGTGCGCAACAGAAAATCAACTCGACTCATTAAAAGGTTAATGTATACGTGCTCAAATCACTGTTCCATTTTTTATATTGTTGTTTTTTTTTTTGTGGGCGTGAATCATCACAATTGTATATTGATGTTATTTGTTGGGCGCGAATCGCCACATTTTTATATTGTTTTTTTGTATTGTGCTAATAGCTGAGTATATTATTATTATTATTGTAAGCCATAAAGGCCAATTAATATCTTATTCAAATTATTATTATTATTTTGCCAGTTGTTACATTATTATAGCTGTATAGGACCAGCTGGCTAGACTGTGCTCCACAAAACTGTGAGTTTTTTTTACTATTATTAGTATGTACGGTTTAGCCATAAAGGTTATTAATTATTATATCATTTGTATTAATTTGTAATGAACTCAAAATGCAGTTTCAGAGACCTGATATAGTTAAGGAGATTACAAAAAAAAGACTCATGTGGGGGGAGGGGCATGCCTGGCGTAAGCAATGATCTCTAGTTAGGCAGGTAACATATGAAGAACCTGTAGGTAAAAGACCTTTAGGAAGACCCAGATTGAGGTGGGAAGACTGTGTAAAATGGACTTAAAAACGTTAAAACCAGGAATCAGATGGAGAGAAGCTGCAGAGGACAGGGACAGATGGCAAGATTTGTACTTAGCGGCATGGTCTTAAAGGCCAAAACCAAGAAGAAAGATTAATTTGTTATTTTTATTGGGCCAATTAGGCAACTATTGCTGTGATTATTATACTTACCCACTTGTTGGACCTTAATTTATTAATATTATTCCAATTATTACGTTTTTTATGTCAAAATCTTGTGATTGTACTCAATATATTTTTACCACATATTATTATCATTGGAGTTCAGATGCGTATTTATTTGAATTCCTACCAGTCACATTAGTAGCATAAGGATCTTGGTAACACATATAAACAATAACATAACCACCATATACCAGCACTCTTCAGTCTTGCTCGGCGACCCCGTCCACTTCTGTAGAGTTACTATACACTTATTATAATGACTACAGGTCGTACGGTGTGTGAGTGTAGTGTACGAAGCAATACAGTGACCGGGGCATACGGCCTAATAGTATTGTTCCGTTCCCGTTTCCTGTTCCTGAACAATGTCTGTATTTAGTAAATGATAAATGCATAAGAATAATAAAATTGATACATTTTAACAAGGGAGATCGACTTATCAATCGTCCAAGATAGACCAGTCAATCGCGATTGACCATTCGACCAACCATAGGGCCTATAGTAAACCCCGTTATAATTCACTCGGATCTTTCAACATTGATGCATACTAATTATTGTTTTACGAATAACAGCCAACCGGTACTAATATGATAAACCAGTTACCTACGTGTAACTATATCGGGAATTCAGCAATCATTACCATGGATATAAAGTAGGTATAAACATTGAATACAAATCATTGTTAACACATTTACAAATCCAACACAACTTAATTTTATATTCTTTTTAAAACTTTTCAACAAATAAATTTACATAAATAATTAACCAACTCAATACGAAAATCAAAAGAACACACAATGAATTCTAATAATAACTACACTAGCAAAAGGAATTCATTTTTAACTCCGTAAGCAACCATTTTTAAATCAAATAGAATGAACTAAATCTTATACACATTACACGCTTAATACGCCTAAAATAATATAATCTATCTTATTGAATACAAGTGCAATAATTTTTAGAGTATTTATTGACTTCGGTTACAACGAGGTAAAGGAATGTTCAACCACAAACAATACTAAAACAAATAACAAACAAGATGGTTGTAATCAAATTCTGGAATTGAAAAATGAATACCAATACTCAGAACTATCCAAATTTAGCAGCCTTAAGCCTAACCACAGATCCAGCCTCAATTTTAAAAACTATACAAAGGAACTTTATAAAGCATTGATAAAAGAGTGTAACTATAACTTATTGAATTTAAGTACGTTAAACACATCATTAAACGTTGAGTCCTTGACGAGTGTCAGTAATCGAACGATTAAAGCTATAAAAGTACTTACTTTATAATAGATAAAAGGGTTATAACGGTTAATAAAATAAATAAACATAATAATGTTTGGATCGTTTTTTGTTTTTTAGGATCAAAAAATATTTTCGGTATTAGGATATTTTCCAACAATTTCTGTAGAGCTGAAAAACCGTGGTTGGGTGGAAAAACGAGATCCGTACAGACCACCAATAAATTATTTGCAATATTTAAAATCATCGCGTAAATACACGTATTTACATTACGTATTATACATGCAGTATAATTAAATTCCTTATTAAATCAATTTATTTATGTACAATTTTTACTTTTAGCATATATGGTTAATTGGGTCGAATCACCCCCACTGATATCACCAATGAATGAATACGAAGGTGCCATTGAGCGTCTGAAAAGTTTGCAATCGTGGAGTATTCTTAAAAATAAAAGATCTGATTTTATTTTCGTAACAAGAAAACGGTTGATTAATTGGTCCAGTTTAAGTAAATTGACTTGTGTCAGCCAGATGACAAGACACATATTTTGTACCAAAGTTAGTACTTACCTACATATTATAATAATATATATCTATTTAATATTTATAGTTAGTAATTAAACAATTCACTTGATTAATAACAAATCAAAGTAACCTTGGGGCATAGTTCATCAAAATTAATTATGTAGTTATTAGTTTTTAAAAAGTTACTTAAACACTTGGTTGAGAACCACCTTCTGGATTGTTCATTTTAGAATAAAAGCATAAATAAATTAGTTAAAACCAAATGAAACAACACACAATTCATAAGCAGATGTAGGTCTACCTATGAAGAAAAATCTTGAGTATAATATTTATATAACTTATTTAATTTAAAATGATTATGCCTTTTTATAAATTTCTTACATTTAAGCTTGATAACATAATCGACACATCTATTTTAAATGTTTTGACAACTAATGAGATTTTTAGTATACTTGAATATAAACAACGAAATAACAGTTACCAAACTAATTTAGCCATGTGATTAAAATATCTATTTTGAAATACAGAATGGTTTGGCACAATGTTTGGAATCTTACAAAAATGCTGAAACAAATTTGATGTTTCCAAGATGTCATTATATTAGAACAGAAGCAGACAGTGATGCATTTGTGGAAGATTACATTACAACAGCATTAGTAAGCACACTGAAAATTATTGTAAAAGCAATTGAGAATAATAAAAATATGTTCACTACAGATGGGAATGTATGTATCAATTTATAGTAACTGTACAAAAATAATGAAATCGTTTTCCTCATGACCACACTAGATACCATATAAACTTATTGATTTTGTGAAACGATGTGTACTAAAGTTTCTGAGTAACCAAATAGCTGGCAATACTGAAACAGATATATGGAAGTTTAAGAGTCAAAAAGAAGTATGGAATGAATTTATGATTCATTACAAAAAATTGATCATCGATAGTAATGCCAAATTTAATCAAGAATATACAAATGAATTAGAAGTAAATCAATGTTGTGTAAAAAATGAGGCATTGGCATGGAAAAGGTACTAAGTCATAAAAACCAAATTTTACAGGAGAAGGAAAAAATTGTTTTTACGACCACGATGACTTACGACCGTGCCATCTTACGTTCAACGTAATTACTAATATTTAAAGAAATTTGAGTTGGTTCTTTTCCCTGGCCATTGGCATATATATTTAATACTTTTTCAACGAAAAAACGAAAAATAGATTTGTTTTGACTCAGTACCTTCTCCAATTATTTAGCAATAATATTTTAGAAATTTAAAATAAAATTGTAACCGCTGTGCTAAATACGAAAAATGATTCTGAGTGGAGACGATCATCGGCGGTATATTATGTACTAAATACAAAGTATATTTTACTATATCATATTTATAGTATATTTAATACTTCTATCATAGTAATTTATTGTACTATTAGTATTATGGTACGTGTTACTTTTTAAAATAGATCAAACTTATATTAATAAAATATTAATACCTACAAACATTTTTTTTTTAAATCTCAAAAAAAATCAAACATTTAATAGCTTAAAATATAAGTCTAAAATTTAAAAAAAATTATACCAATAGCTAACAAACATCGGTAAATCGCCAATTCGTTTTGAATTACAATAAAATAATAAAACCGATTTTGTTAATAAATGATTTTTAGTAAATTTTCCTATTTTTTCATGGTTTTCTTTATCGTCTTTCGCAATTTTAAAGAGAAGTAATGAGACATTTTTAATATTGACCTCCTGATTTACCAACTACAGTCACTTTACTGAAAGAAAAGATATACAAATTAAAATTAAAATTAGAGAATTTTTATTGGCCGAAAAGGTGACTGAGGACTCCAAAATAAAAAAAAGTTTTATTATTGTACAATCAATTACTAAACTCAGATAAACGCTTTTGCCTCCCAGCTACAAACTTATTTCCGTCTTCTGGGCTTTAGATAGTACTCCAAAATAAACAATGTACAAACACATAATTCTTGTATAATTTAAAAAATTGCATGATGTCATTGCACTTTATAGTATGTTTTTTGAATTCTTAACCTCTTACGGTCAATATTTATTTCTGGTATCATATTCATAAACTTGATATATTTTTTTTGCATTTTAAAATATTACTCACTGTCCCACCTGACGATGTCCATGCCAAAGATTTGTATTTTAGATTTCAAGCGGAGCGATGAATGTATTGATTTTACAATGATGTGTGTTTTTTTTTAAATTTGGTTTTTGGTGCCACTGTAAAACAAATGACCGTAGTCCGTAGGTACATGACATTTTGACTGCATTTTTATACTAGCATTATTTTTTTACACACCATAACATTTTACAAATATTATGAATTATTTTTAGGTGTTTACGAATATTTTCAGTTTCCAATATTTTTAGATTGTTTTATCTATAAATATCAATAAAATTTTATTTGATGGTTAAAACTTGAAAATTTAATAGAAGGCTCCTAGTGTATTGTTTCAAACGCAGTTGAAATAAATTAAAATCGATAGTCACAATTTTTTTGAAAGCATATAAAGTTCAAATATTGACAAAATACATAAAATTCACAAAAAAATACAAACTATTTAAAAATTTACTATTTAAATGTAAGATTAGAAAATGTAATACACAATTCCTCATGAAATTGTCTATCTTTATCAACAAAAAAAAATGTCTATAAGCAAATCAAATTAAATATTTATGAGTTTTTGAAGTTAATATTTTTTGCAAGATTGGTTATTCACTCGATTTTTCTCATGTAGCAATTTTCTAATTTTGTTGTAATTTAAAAATGAATAAATGTAAATACATAAAAATTTCACTGAATGTTTATATTGTCATTTCCTATACAATATAAAATTATTTTATGAAAATATTTTGACTCTTATTGAGCTGTTTACGGGCATTGTCAGTTTTAAATTTTTTTAGTTTTTTTTTTTCTATATTTGTCAATAAAATTTTATTTGTTGGGTAAAAATAATTGAAAATTTAATACAAAACTTCTGAAATATTGATACAAAAACAATTGAAAAATATTAAAAATACATGGGCACAATTTTTTTTTTTATAAGTATTTATAGTGGAATTTTGACAAAATTTAAAAAATTTAAAATTTAATAATTATGTTGTGGTAAAAATGTATAAAATCTTTAATTTTTATATCTGAGGATTGAATATTTAAACAAAGTTTTATTTAAATATGTTAAATATAAATTACTTTATTCATAAAATATAATATACTTATTAATAACTAATATCATATTCTGACTGACCGTCTTCGTTCAGAAAAAAAAATCGTTTTTCTTATACAATGATATTATATAATTGAATTCAAATTTAACACCATCCATTACAGTGACCCACTTATAACCTACTGCACAGCAGAGCGACACCCACTGGCCTACCTTTTTAATAAATATATTTATACAAAATGTGTATACCATATTTCTTCTAAATATAACATTAATAAAATATTAAACGAATTGCAAAATTTTTTTTATTGTGCTAAAAACAAAATCATACGTGAGCTATGTACTACCTATCTACCACCTATATGAGTTGAAAAATCAAGCTGTATTCAACCTAAAATTTTAAAGTTATAGTCTATTGAAATAACTTTCATTTAAAACGGTCCAGTCATTTTTTGAGGCTATTAGCTTCGGATAAACGAACACCCAATTTTAGTTACACCGATTTTGCCCGACAAAAATTTAAAAAAAAAAACATTTAGATTATATAAGTATATTTTGGATTTGGTGTACCTAATTAGATACCTCAGTTTACAGATAAATTTGGGTAGCTTTTCTAACTAAATCAAACGAAGTGAAAATTAATTTGTGGTGGATTGAGTAGCACTTGATACAAATCGAACGTGGTTCAAGCTACTCACTAAACATTCCTGATATCTCCAAGAACAATTCGAAATGTACACAAAATCAATCGAGTAGTTTTTGAGAACCTATATTTTAGCCACAAATATACATTCAACTCTCATATTTGTTTTAAGATATAATTTCTTTATTTGAAACCATAAGCGTGCGACAGTTTGATGGATACTTTTACCTCATCTGCTAGAGAGATTAGTTAATGGCAAACATTTAAAATACAAATTTTTACTAATTATTTCTCCTATAACCAATAGCAACCATTTATAAACAAAAATGACTATCGTAAATCTCAAATTAATGTTTGAGTTCAACTCTCCGGGTTGAACCAACTGGGTTTAATTGTGAATCTAAACCATTCAGGAACGAACTCAAAAACACACAAAAAATGTCCAATGGTTCAGGAAGAATTCAATGACATAGAGACAGACATTTATATATATGTATGTATAGATATAGATTGTTATTATTTTCGGCCAACCAATTAATTTCACCAAGGAAAATTATTATACATTAAAACCTTCTCCATGACTTGGCCGATTTATTAGTGAAAACCGTAATAAAATGAGTAGATTTCTTTTCGAGATATTTTCATACATACAAAAAAGGGCCAATGTTTTTGCACTATATTATGCATGTTATATACTTGTAAAAATTAATCTTTAATCACTCATTGATCACATTAAGTGACGTTTTTGATAGACTATTTTAGGTACTCTAAAGATGTTTTCTGTAAACGAAGTATATTTTCCATTAAAATTACCCAAGAGTGAAGACTCAAGAGCTATACCAAAATTAAAGTATAATTTGTGGGCTAAACTTACAAATAATAAGATGTTTGAATTTATTAAAATAATATTTGATTTTCTAAAAACTAGTATTAATATCATCACACCCATCGGAGTATATTTTAGATTCTGAGAAGAGCGATGAATTGATTTCCTAATAATGTGTAGTTTTTTTAAATTTTAAAATTTTTTTTTAAACTGTTATATCTGTCATTACCATTTGGGTCAGTAAAACTACTTCGATTTTCTACAAAAGTATCTTGTTCGATGGGAAAGTGAATGTAGTAAAATGCCCTGTAGTTTTCAAAAGCGCCGGGAAAAAACAAACAAAAAATTAAGGAAAAATGGGAATTGTTATATTAGTTGAAAAACATTAAAAATACATATTTACAATTTTTTTTATAAGCATTTAAATTTTATAGTACATATTTTAACAAAATTTAGTATTTATTTTGATATTAAAAATTAATAAAATGTTCAACTTGTATAACTAATGACTGGAAATTTAAAACAAGGTTCCACGTAAATAGGACATATATAAATTACTTTCTTCACAATAATATCATCAAATATACATATTATAATATATATATGTATATATTAGATGTCATATTATGATATTATGATATCATATTATGCTGCCTGACCGTGTTCGCTCAGAATCATTTTACAATCATTTACAATGATATGATATCATTGAATTTAAATTAAACACCATCCATAACAGTGACCCACTTGTAACCTACTGTACATCAGTTTGTGATAACATCATTGTGATTTTGGATGTTGTAATAATTATAATATATAATCTGTGTATAGTTAGATGTATATGCGAAATGTAAATATTTACTCGAAGAAGTGAAAACATATTGTCCTCAACACTACATAGACGGGATTACCAACACATGGATCATAAAACCCACTTCAAACTGTTCTGGTCATGGCATAATGTTGTCCAGAGACTTGCAGACGATAAAACAAAAAATCCCCAAATCAGATGTTTTTAGAAATAATTATATTTTACAGAAATATATAGGTAAAATTAATAATCTTTATTAATTAATAAAAATAAATACATAAAAACTACAAACATTATTTTTATTTTTAGAAAGACCCCTTTTGGTTTATACATGTAAAATTGATTTGCGACAATGGTTTTTAGTGACCAGTATGAATCCAGTAGTTGTATGGATGTATAAGTTAGTATATATATTACATACAGAGTTTTTTTTTTGGTATTTTAATTTGTATAATAGCATCATAAAGATAACACTCGCATGACGGTTAATATAAAAAAAATTTAAAATAACCAATTTTTTTACAGAGAGGGTTACGTCCGATTTTGTACTAACAGTTTCTCCATGGGAAACATGCATGAATCCATTCATCTCAGCAATGTGAGACTGCAAATTAGGTACCGAAAAATTAGAAATTCACAAGTACCTGCAGAGTGCATGTGGGATTACAGAGAACTACAAAACCATTTGAGGTATATAACATAAAATAATTAATGGTATGAGGTCCGTACGTCCATCAGCATAAATTTAAGAGGGCTCACGACCGTTGTAATTTTATTCAAAAAATATTTACTTTAGTAGTTATTATAATTCCTACAGTACGTTTATCCCAATTTTCATGCTGAAAAAATATTCAAACACGCCATACCAAGGAAATAACCGAGTTACATTTTACAGTTTTTAAAATTTAAAAATAAAATATATAATCATAACAAAAAGTTATCTTAAAAAAGGTGAGCAAGAGGGCGTCTCAATCTGCTATACAGTAGATTACACAACATGTGTGTCACTAATATGGATTGTGTCATGATAAAATAATAAGGTATGTCAGCAACTTTATTTGGCACACCAGATGGTGGCCGGTGTGCGCCTGTTATCAGTTGTCATATAAAATATCATGATTTCAAAATATTTCATATTCTATGTTATCATGTTGTCAAACTTCACAATATATTAAAGTGTGATTACATATTAGCCAATAAGAAACGGCGGACGCTGGCCGCCATACTTGCGCAGTCTCTTGTAAAATTCGTAATGTTGCTGACATACCTGGTTATTTTATCATGAATTGTGCCTATGTATTTGTTTTTCATGTATTATACTTTCACGCGTTTTTAGAAAACAAATAAAATTGTATTAACAATTATAGAAAAAAAAAACTAAAAAAAGGTGGGCAAGTGGGTGTCGTTCTGCTGTACAGTAGGTTACAAGTGGGTCACTGTATAATGGATGATATTAAATTTGAATTCAACGATATTATATCATTGTATAAGAAAAACGATTCTGAGCGGAGGTGGTATGTCAGTCTAGATATAAGACATATTATATACATATCTATGGTACTAAACCAAAATTTGACCTATAATAGTTACCTATAATAAATTCCAAATTAATCATATCACAATATCCATTAGGTA